>JAQFXU010006091.1:0-10708 GCA_034693705.1 Spatulosminthurus flaviceps | reverse complement strand
GGTTAAGCTTATTCTGTAACGTAGAATTCTTTATTGAATTGTTCTGATGGATTGAAGTTTATCGTTGCTACAAAACTATCATTACCGTTCTAGCAAGAACCAATCAAACATTTTCGGGCAGGAATTAATCAAAATATGTTCGCAAGAAATTATTTAAGCATCTAAACATATCAGAATAATTATTATTAGTAAATTGCTAGTAGAATAGCTATACTTATATATGTACAATAAAATTAAAGCCAGACGTATTGAGTCAAATATTAGCCTGCCCAACTTTGCCAGCAACTATATCTTCATGGGAAATTTTCAAAGCTGTATAATTCATCCGATTGAAAATTCTTTTACTTGAGAAAAGCCATTTATTTGGCTTGAAATTTTTTAGCCCAAAATAGTTTAGGATAATGTTTGTTTAAATCAAAAGTTAATGCAGCTGTAATTTTTTTGGCTACAAATTCTTGTTGAAACATTGACCAAGGGCGGCCAAACATTAACAACCCTTTTACGTGAATATAAATATTCAAGTACAAGTTTCAGCCCAGGTGCATTTGCATTGCGATGATAGTTTGCTTGAATTAAAAGTTTAAAATAATGTAAACGTCAGCAACTTCTTTACTCCCCCCTCCCCCATGTCATCAATTATCAGCAGCCCATGAATCCCTCCCTCCCCCCAGTGGTGCTGACGTAATATATGGACGCCCCCTAAGTGAATTAAAGGATTCGTTGGGACCGTTGGATCAGCGTTGTCAGATTATGGGAAACTATCGGCGTGATTGACAAGCCAAATTAACCCTGCTATGTGTCTAACGGTGGCGAACTTGAGAACTTGATTAAAATTGAATAGTATAGAAAAGCAACATTTTTTAAAATTAATTATCTCCAACATTTCTGTAGTCTTTGGGAGCAAAAGAACCAGAAGTTCTGCATTATTGACGATCGCAATCTATAGATAAAAATTATTCTGTCCTTGCTCTTATAAATATGCCATGGAAAAGTTCGGTGCTAAAAGTACAATAAGAATCTGTATAAAAAGATTCTCAAAGTCCAGTACAGATGGTTACACTACTTAAACCAGAAAAAATATTGCTGAAAACTATAAAATAGGAAAAACTTGGCTAACAATAAGTGTTTTACTGTATAAACTAACAGATCGCGTGGAAAATGTGGTTCAAATGTTTTTATTTAGCATCTAAAATTGAATCCTTTCTAGCTTGAGAATACGTGGATACGTGTAACTGTGTAATACTAACATAAGTAATAACATGGTAACCCCTCTTAAATTCCATCGCAGGCGCCGTGCTCTCCTCCAAAAAAAATTTCACTGTAAATCTTTTATACAAATAAAATATATGCACGATCTTTACGGTGCATCCATTTTAAACATCAAAACTCAGCAGTTTGTTGCACGGTAAGTGCACCGACAAAAATTTAAAAAAAATGTTTACTTGTTCGTTGAAAATATTTTGTAATATTAGCTTCATTTTACATTCCTTTGTAAACGCCTGCCAAATTCTGTCTTGTAGCAATTGTATCAGTATGATTATGACCCAAAATATTTTCTCGAGCTTCCAAACCTTTTTGGTAAAGTTTCAAAGCTTCGTTGTTCTTCCCTTGATTTTCAAACATTAATGCCAAATTGTTTTTTGTGGTCAAAGTATCCGGATGATTTTGACCCAAAAGATTTTCATCCCCTTCTAAAACATTTTGGTATAGTTCACAGGCTTCGTCGCACTTTCCTTGCTTTTCAAACACGCCGGCCATCTCGTGTTTTGTGGCAAGGGTGTCAGGATAATTTGGAGCCGAAATGTTTTCTCGAACTTCCAAAACATTTTGGTATAGTTTCAAGGCTTCATCGTACTTTCCTTGGTTTTGAAAAGCGACTGCCAAATTGTTTTTTACCGTAACCATGATCTGTACAAATTAAATATTCTAAATAAGAAAAAAACTACTAATTATACATTGACAAGATTGTGGGTAGTCAGGGAGTCAGTCGGAAGAGTTGGATCATGGCTTTGGTAGAGAGGAAATTGTAAAGAGTGGACAGATTGAAGGAGAAGGATAATAAAAAGTACTGGCATGCAGCAAGCACTACAGCTGAACGCATATATATATTTACTTGTGTATACATATTACAAGCATAAGCGCAAAGTCTGATCCTCTCTTCTCTCTTCACTCCTCTCTTTACTTCTCTACGCCTAATCATAGCATGTACATACCATTAGCACTGGCTTGTCCATCCCCTATCTTCCACTCACTGCCCATCCTATATGAGCCACAGCCTACCAAAACTGCAACTTGACATCTGTTCCAATTGAAATGGTCTTTTAGAAACCAAGGTGAGTAACATTTTTTGCTGGGTTCGAAAACCTTTATATTCATCTTGTCCACCTTTGTATTATGACTCTGATGTCAAGCTAAATCTCTAGTATTGATTTCTCAGTTTAAAAACAACAACTGTATAAAACACTGGATCAATACTTATATTATCTTCCTTCAAATTGTGGAGAAATGAAATAATTTCTAGGAAAATATGGTGGGGTACACCTTCATTGTTAAATGTTATATAAATTCAAGCTATTCTTGTACATTATTTAAAAACATTTCTTTTGCCAGTTTTGAACAAATTGAATTTTACCTTTAACTAATCCAACCAAAAATTTGATGAAGTCGCGAATTATTATTTTTAACTCAATCATGAGAAGCATCAAGGTAAACTGCATCTTGGGCAAAAAAAATTATGTCCGTATTGTTACCATGGTTGCTGCAATAACGCCATTTGTCATCAACATTAGTTAAGTGGAGAGACAACGTTTACAGAGGTTTGCTGGAACGGAGTTGCAAGGTAAAAATTGTATTTTGTTCAAAAAACCATGGGAATCTTTTAGGGGTACCGAAAATTTGGCCATTTTTATTACGAAACCTCAAAATCTCTTGCAAACATCCTTAAAATATTTAGGAATTTTGATCTGCTTTAAATTTTGCTGCACTCAACGTAGCATAATAAGAGTGAAAGATTCCGACGGTGTACCATTTGAGCTTTCAGAGTTGATACTACTTAAATTTTTACTCCTCCGAGGACCAAAGTTATAGGAGAATGAGTATGAGCTGCTGGGGTACACAAATCCTGAGTAGAACAAATAATTTTTAGTTTTTAAAATTTTCCGACCCCCCCCCCTACCTGAGTTTACCCGATTTCGAGGAGGCAATTTTGTTCCCAAACCGCTCAAACTCATTCCCCAATACCTTTGGTCCTCGGAGTAGTAAAAATTTAAGTAGCATCAATTCTGAAAGCTAACATGTTACGCTTTTAGAACTTTTCACCATTATGACTCTACGTTGAGTGCAAGACCACACACTCGAACGTTAGTGGAAGTGCTCACGGGTCATGGGCGATTTCAGAAGCATCTCTTTAGAATGAGACTGACCTCCACTCCTCCCTGCTTTTTCTGCAAGACGGAGGATGAGGATGCCTTTCACTTCTTAGCTAGATGTCCTGCTTTTTGCATGGTCAGAAATCTGTGCCTCGGTGCGTGCATCTTAAATCAAAGCATGCTCAAATTGGCCAAGTTAACGGATCTGTGGTATTATTCTATTGCTACAGACCGTTTCAATGGCGCAGAGTAAATTTGTACAGGGTAGTCTATGCAATGGGCCCAAAATGTGGTCTGAGCTGCTTCCTACCCTGTATATACAATACAATACGTTGAGTGCAGCAAAAGTTATGGCAGTTCAAAATTCTTAAATATGTTAAGGATGTTTGCAAGGGGTTTTGAGGTATCATAATGAAAATGGCAAAATTGTCGGTGCCTCTAAAAATGCCCGTAATTGTTTGGACAAAATATTATTTTTACCTTGCACCCCCGTTCCAGCACTTTTTGGGGCGGCAAGCCCCTGTAAACGTTGTCTCTCCACTTTACGTATGTTGAAAAAATTGACAAATGGCGTTATTGCAGCTACCATGATGGTTTTTTTCCCCAGATGCAGTTTACCATGTTGCTTTTCATGATTGAGTTTTAAAAAAATTATTCACGAATTCATTTCTTACCAAACGCAGGATGTCCGCGAAATGAGTTCAAGAACTAACTGTGCAATGCCACCCACTGTTTAACCAAAGTGTTATTTGGGATTTGGACGTGTAACAATGTTGACATTTGACAATACCCAATTTGTCCTCCAAATTTTCACCAACAGTCATATAACATTCCCGAAATAATTAAAATTTAGTGCCTAGTCCACTTCATATTCATTATAGTTTTTTCTTATTACAGGTTTTCAGCATTCTACGGTCAGTCGTTTTCCCTAGTATGACCCTTTCAATATTCCCTTACCCAACAATTGTACTATTTCATCGATACAGTCAGATAATATCACATGATTGAAGACCCAAGAAAATTATGTTTTAAATGTTATTTCCAAGGTTAGGTTTTGTAACTACGATCCAAGGAAAATATTTTTTGTGGAAAATGTACTGCATTTGCAGTAACCTCAATCTGTACTGTCTTAAACTAATGGCTGCGTTTCAATTTAAATTATTATCGTCTTTTGCCGTTTTGCTCAAATTTAGAGTGGTTTACAATTAGACAGAAGCTTTCAAGTCTATAATGTAATGTTAATATGGACACAGTTGATAACAAATTATTTAGCAAGTTTTTAATTAGTGAAGAATTATTATTTTTACTACAGTGGCAAACATACATATGGTTCAAGCGTCTAACCTGTAGCCCCTAGAAATTGTAGGACACATTTACATTTTAGCCTAAGGGTTTCACAATTTTTCTGAAAACTCAATTTTTATAAAAATATTTCCTTGTTAAAGATTTGTTAAATTTACATTTGTTTGGATTTTGGGAGGCTATTTAAAAATTCAATGGCTGGGGGTAATGTTGTATATTATTTGCCTTCCAGCTTCTATTGTATCCAATTGTATAGTAAGTATTTTAAATATGCACTGAAAAGCTTAACGAAAATTGCTAAAACATGTCGCTGTAAAAACGCCATGTTGAAACTCAAGTATTGGAAGGATGGAGGAATTAATAATTTTTAAATTAATAAATTTTTTTAAACTCAGGCTCAATCTCACACATCATGACTCACCGAGTTGAGCCAATGGAGACTGAAATGTTTAGAAACAAAGTTTTTTCTGTAACATTTTTTAAGGGCTTTGAGACTTGTGACGAAATGGGAATCTATAGTTATCGAGGAAATTGAATATCCTCATTTCGGGATCGTTTTTACGACGTTAAAAACGGATTTTACCCGGTATTGCGGTTCGTAGGTTGTAAGTTGTCTGTCCGAATTTTGTACACCGAACAAGAACTAAATCACACGACGGTGAAGAACAAAATGAGTTCAAGAAGAACAAACACATCAAATTACATTACAAAATCCTATCCCGTGGTAGAACAATATCGAGTTAAGTCCGAACAAGAACAATCTAGGAGAACAATAACAAGGACAATCCGGAAAGAACAAAACTATTTAGATTGTTCAGTTGTTTAGTAACTTTAAGGTAGAACAAGAACAGAACAAAAAGAACAAATTACAGCACTACAGATAGGTAAATACGTGTTATATACATTCGTTGCTGTATAAAAATAATATCAAGCGAGTTTTTTTAGTTACTAATGTACAGCCCGATAAGCATTTTTATTATATAATAAAGTTTGAAAGCCTTGGAATACATAAATGCGTTTTGAAATGAACTGACACTCATAAGTAACTGTGTAAAAATTATTGCATTATGGTCAGAGATATTGGCCCTCTCAGGAAATAATCCGTGGAAATAATTGGCGAAACCAATTCAACTGGAAATTTTGAAATTATTACTTGACATAAAAAAAAATTATAAGCTCCGCACCTAGAAATTCCATATTTAGACTTGTTCACTATTTTATGATTACGTGTGACGGGTTTTCATCTTGGGAAAATTTTAGAAAAATCTAAACGACAGCCAAAACAGTCAAATTGGATTAACTGCATTTTTGCGGTGAATTTTGTATTGTAATTTCCACATTTAATATTTCACACCCTCAAAATGTTAAGCTAAAAAATGTGGGAAATTGGCTACAGCTAATATTTAAAGGCTCAAGCCTCGTCTCCCGAAATCGCGATTGGCTGGTGGACAATCTGTGCAAATGTTTCCATGAGTTATCATTACTTATAAAACCCTTAAAATACCAAAAATATCGCAAGAGAAAAAACAGACACAACTCGGTCATACTTTCGGACATAAATTTTGTCAAACCCAGAAAATAACAGGTGGCAATATTTACAAAAACTATAAGTCTGGGTTCAATTCAAGTGATAAACTTCAACAAACAAATGTATATAATATTAATGAGCTCTGAAAAGTAAACGTATGCAATGTGGAGATGCGTGTTGTGGAATGTAAACAGTGGGCTTAAAAGTCTCAGGTCTTGAACCACTGCTTAAAATTCACCTTGTGGAAGCTTTCACTCATACAGTTCTATAATTTTGTGTTGACGCTCGAGTAAGAAAAAGTACACAAAAACCCCCGGAACCCAACGTAAGAACGTAACATTTCAAGCTATTCTGCATAGCTACGTCCCCACATTAATGTACACAAACTTTTGTTACAGCCATCCCCGCTATTTTAAATGTACACATTCCCAATATTTTTCTCTAGCTAGTTTCATCACACACCCTGGCTATATGTATGTAGTGCCATCAATACATAGTTTCAATTATCCATGAATAATCTGATGAATGCGTCCATGCCCGAAAGTTTTAGCATCGGAAGCCTCGATTTCTCGATTGCAAACTATAACATTGATTTTATACATTTTCTCAAATTGTAGGACTTGTTAGGATATGCTAAAATTTTGTGAACAGTAACAAATGTTTGTGAGCCCTACCTTTTTGTATACAGATTATTTGTTCCGTTAAGGGAGGGCAACACGGGAAAACAGTTAAGTATTTCACCATTTCCTCCTCCGCAGGCTCCATACTCTCCTCCAAAATCTTGTATTGATAATGCAATGAATTCCTGCAAACTTAAGTTAAAAACAGTTTGCATTTGATTCTACATTATCGGTATTATAACGTCGGCTGAAAATCAAAAGTCCTAAATGCCAGGTTGGTTCCAAATGTATTTTCCTATAAATTCTAAAGCAAAAGGGGGCAAACATGGAAACCCCCTTTTCGTAATGTTGAATGTGGCTTTGACTTTTTCATGCGCATTCACAGATTGGTTTTGTCTTCAAAATTAGTACTGAATCTGAGAACGCAAAGATTTATCTCTTCTTAACAATAGAACAATTTGTATTATTAATGATACTTATTAAAAATCTCAATCGTGTTTCGTGGTAAGTGCGCACTGTTCGTGGGATTTCAAAAGATTTTGGGATGGTTCGCAAACTTCGCCTTGCTTTTCTTTGTTGACACACCCGGCTTCCAAATTTTCTTGTATATATTTGTATTTGTATTTTCTTTATTGAGGTCCTGTAGGCTTTCGCCCATGACCCAAAAAATTTTCTTTTATAGTCAACGTCAGAATGACTTTGACCGCAAATATTTTGTCGGTCTTCCAAATTTTTATTGCTTATTGGTTGGTTCCAAGACTGAGTCGTCTTCTCTTTGATTTGCTTGACATTCCTTGATTTTGAAAGACGCCTTCCAAATCATGTTTTGCGGCAATTGTATCTGGATGATTTTGGCCTAAAATAATTTCACGAGCTTCCAAAATATTTCTGTACAGGTTTAAGGCTTCGTCGTACTTTCCTTGATTTTCAAACAACAATGCCAAATTGTGTTTTGTTACAAGTGTACTAGGATGATTCTGACCCAAACTGTTTTCTTGGGCTGTTAAAACATTTCGGTACAATTGTAGCGCCTCGTCGTACTTTCCTTGCTTGTCAAACACGACTGCTACACTGTTTTTTTTGGCAAGAGTATCAGGATGATTTGGACCTAAAATTTTTTCTTCAGCTTCCAAAACATGTTGGTATAGAGCCATGGCTTCGTCGAAAGTATTTTGGGTCCAAATCATCCTGATACGCTTTGCACAAAACACAATTTGGCTAGCGTGTTTGAAAATCAAGGAAAGTACGCCCAAGCCTTGAAACTATACCAAAATGTTTTGGAAGCGCGAGAAAACTTTTCAGGCAAAAGGCTTCGCAAACTTTTCAGGCGTCGTGCTTTCCTTGCGTATCAAAAATGCCTGCCAAATTGTGTTTTGTGGCAAGTGTCCTAGGATGATTCCTTCCCAAACTGTTTTCTTCGGCTATCAAAACATTTCGGTATAATTGTACAGCCTCGTCATACCTTCCTTGACAGCTAAATACGGCTGCTATACTATATTTTGTGGCAAGAGTATCAGGATGATTTCCGCCTAAGTTTTTTTCTTGAGCTTCCAAAACAAGTTGGTAAAGTTCCAAGGCGTCCTCGTACTTACCTTGTATTTGAAACACGGCTCCCACACTGTGCTTTGTGTAAAGTGTATCAGGATGATTTTTGCCTAAACAGTTTTCTCGCGCATCCAAAACATTTTGGTATAGTTTCAAGGCTTGGGCGTACTTTCCTTGATCTTCAAACGCGCCAGCCAACTTGTATTTTGTGGAAAGTGTTTCAGGATGATTTGGACCAAAAATATTTTCTCGAGCTACCAAAATGCTTTGGTACATTTCCGTGGCTTGGTCATACTTTCCTTGACATGTAAATACGCCTGCTACACTGTGTTTTGTGCCAAGAATATCAGGATGATTTGGGCCTAAAATATTTTCTCGAGCTACCAAAACAATTTGGAATAGTTCCAAGGCTTCGTCGTACTTTCCTTGATTTTCAAACAACCGTGCCATATTGTGTTTTGTTACAAGTGTACTAGGATGATTCTGACCCATACTGTTTTCTTGGGATGTTAAAACATTTCGGAACAATTGTAGTGCCTCGTCGTACTTTCCTTGCTTGTCAAACACGACTGCTACACTGTTTTTGTGGCAAGAGTATCAGGATTATTTGGGCCTAAAATTTTTTCTTCAGCTTCCAAAACATGTTGGCATAGACCCATGGCTTCGTCGTACTTTCCTTGCGCATCAAAAACGCCTGCCAAGTTGTGTTTTGTGGCAAGTGTCTTAGGATGATTCTGGCCCAAACTGTTTTCTTGGGCTATCAAAACATTTCGGTATAATTGTACAGCTTCGTCATACCTTCCTTGACTGGTAAATACGGCTGCTACACTATATTTTGTGGCAAGAGTATTGGGATGATTTTTGCCTGAAAAGTTTTCTCGCGCTTCCAAAACATTTTGGTATAGTTTCAAGGCTTGGGCGTACTTTCCTTGATTTTCAAACACGCTAGCCAAATTGTGTTTTGTGCAAAGCGTATCAGGATGATTTGGACCCAAAATACTTTCTCGAGCTTCCAAAACATTGGACATGGTAGAGCTCCAAGGCTTCGTCGTACTTTCCTTGATTTTGAAACACGTCTGCCAAACCATTCTTTGCACTTAATGTGGCCTCCGTGTGACTATTGTATTTTTCCTCGCTGTTGACGATTATTTCGTATAGTGTTCCGGCCTTGGCGTACTTGCCGTTTTTGTTATACACTCTTGCCAAATCTTTCAATATGGTTTCCTCTTTGACATCAATTGAATCGGGTATCCAGGTTCGTATCTTTTTGAGTATTCCGATCGCATCTGTGTACCTTCCATTGAACTCTAAGTTCTCCGCCAGGACTTGATTGAAATGAAGGGTAATTGGGCTATGCTTTTTAATATGTTGTGCAAGTTGACAAGCGTTTTCAAGTGTCTCGCTAATTATGTTGGATTGCGTTTCCATAGTCTCCAGAATTTTCCCGAAACGTTGTGCGGCGAACTGGAAAGTTTCATCGAGTTGGTTTTCTCTGGACGAAAGCGTTATATCTCGAAAATCCTCGACCTCATTTTGCACAACCGGCTGCGATAAGCAGCACGTACTCTGCGATGGAGATATGGCCGTTGAGCGGACAAAATACAATGCAACACGTTGAATGAGGCGATGAACTTGAAAGTACGTACTTTTTGTTTTCATAGTAACAAGACTGAAGCTGTTTAGCAGTATGAGTGCGTCGGGCAGAGACGGCTCCTCCTTCTCAGGCGATAAAAGAGCTGTGAGTAGACTTTTGGGTATGTTGTCGGGACTTAAGAGGGACATAACCGTTAAAGCTTTCATCGCAAGCATTCCATGAGTTTCTTTTACAAGTTTTTGAAAAGAAATATTAAAGATTTTCAAAATGCTGTGTTGGATGGGCGAGTCATTAGGCTCCTGCTCAATAAAATCACTATCAAAATTTTTGAATTCAGCCAAGAAATCTTGCATTGTGTAATTTGCTTCTCCTAATGCCTCCCGCTGTTCTGATTCCCTCCGAATAATCCCAATGACATAACTTGAATCGCAAGTGGTAGGCCTTGAGTATGGAGTGCTATTTCAGCACTAACATCACGGTTCTCTTTAGTGTCCTCAAATCCCAATTGACTCAGTAAAAGTTTGTAAGTTTCGTCAATCTGGAACCCTTCAAGTTCTAGTATACTTGAAGCACTGATATTTTTCCATTTCCGAATCCTCGAGGTGGCAATAATCGTTGGTTTCTCCCATCCAGGTTGAAAGGACTTGGGTAGAAATGCATAAATGCCCAATGAACACATATACGTTTTTGTAACGTAAAATTCACGCTGATGTTGTTGCCAAGAAGCGTTACTAACACGTCAACGTTTGGT
>JAQFXU010006090.1:0-10709 GCA_034693705.1 Spatulosminthurus flaviceps | reverse complement strand
AATCAGCAGATGATGCAGCGTGAAAAAGAATTAATGTTAGAACACCACGTTGGTACACCAACAACAACAGCAACAACGGTTGTAAAACCACCAGAGAGCCCGTTGCCCTCATCAAATATTCAGCCTGCAACAATGGTTACTCCTCGCGCTCCTGAGGAGGTACGGGTAGCCAGTCCCTCGATTCAAGTGCAGCCACCTTTAATATCATCCCCCGAAGATAGCCCTAGGCTTGACAGGTTACAAGCATAACAATTTACAGTAGATAACATTCATTTTCAAATACTCACATATTTTCTAACGTATCTAGAAGACCCACGCGACAGCGGAAGTTGCCTGCACATTTAGCGGATCCAAATTACATACAATTTGAAGATGATGCCAAACCCGTTGTTGCCGAAACACCGAAAAAGCCTCCCGAACCTGAACCTAAACAAGAAGAAGTGGAAAGTATGGACGAGGATGCGGATGAAGAAGCCGTGGAGGACGATGATCCCAACAAGTAAAATGACTTTGTCGTCAAATATGTATCGGACAAAACAGTCAAATCTTCTATACCAAGTTGAGTAAAATCTAATTTTAAAATTCCAGACTGTGGTGTATTTGCCGGCAGCCTCATAACAACAGGTTTATGATTTGTTGCGACAAGTGTGATGATTGGTTTCATGGTAAATGCGTTGGTATAACAAAAGCTCAGGCGAAGAAGATGGAAACAGCTAACTTACCTTGGCACTGTCCTGCCTGTAAGAAACTTATAAAACAGGAACAACAAAACACTCCAAAATTGAAAATGCCAGCACGAGCTAGTAGCAGACGAGGAAGCCAGACGTCATCTAGAGGATCGGTCGACACGAAAGTGGCGAAAACGCCGGAAGTTACTGCGAAGCCTGTTACTCAAGACCTCACGCCGAGACGGAGAGACTCAATAACAAAATCAGTGGGAAGAAGAAAATCTGAGTCCGTGAGTAGCCAGCCAGATATTAGTGGTGACGAAACAAGCACTTCGTCGGGTAATTTTATTTTACAAAATATCGGCAAAAAGTAATAAGGCTACCGAGGCTTCATAATATATATTCAGCTACTATCTATTGTTCTGTTAAGATTGTATCGTGTGCGGAAAGAAGTCCCGGAAGGATTCTATATTTTGTAGTGATGGCTGCATTTCTCAACGGGCCAATGCGACATCAAAATCAAAAGACAAAGATAATGCAGTGATTGGAACACCTGTACCCACTACCCCCATACCACAAAGCCCAGCTTCTCAAAAGTTGAAGGTACTGAAATTTTTAGTCACCAACTGATTTTGGTATATATTTTCCTCAAACAATTTATGAAAGAAAGTTCTCATACTTCTCATGGATTAAATTAATTATTCGTTGCTGGTTTTTGAAACAGCGACTGAATTCTCTTAAGGCTGACCAAGAGAAAGAGAAGGTAGCCTCGTTTTTTGATTTCCATGTGATTCAAGCTGGAGCTCCCAAATCTACGGAAGTGGTACCGGCCAAGCAAAAAGAAGCTACGACAACGCAAGTTAAACTTAGCCCAAGTACAACCACAGCCACCCCGACATCTTTGGCTGAAAAAAGTGCTCCAAAAACTCCTGCCTCACCAGTAAAAAGCTCTTCAACTATTCAATCTTCCAAAGTTGCTAGTAGCAGTGGAAACTCAGGCGTCACGAAACAAATCACTCCGAAGACTACGGAGAAGAGAGAAAAGGCATCACCGACTCCTTCGAAGGACAAATCCGGGGATAACAAACTTCCTACACCAAAATCAGGCAGATCTCCTAGTAGTAGTACTGAGAAGGCACCGTCCTCCTCAAAAGATAAGAAAAAAGGAAAAGAATCCCCTAAAGAACCCGAGGTGAAGGAGAAGGATACCAAAATAGGAAAGGAGAGTGAGGCATTGCAGAAAAATATCATCCGGAAGACGTTGGGAGTCACCCTGAAAAATCGTATTAAGGAATTATCGGAAGCCGAACTAGCCTTGTTCCCACCAGAAAATACACCTGAATCTATCGCACAGAAAATTGAAGAAGAACTAGAGAATTTATATGGAAGCACCCACAATGCCAAGTACAAAACAAAATACAGGAGCATCTTCTTTAATCTTAAGTAAGCTGAATTTTAAATATTATGTGTCAGTATTTCTAATGTAAAGCAGTTATTACGGCTATCCTCAATCTTTTCAGGGATGGTAAAAACTTCCTATTTCGGGAAATCCTTCAAGGCACTTTGAGTCCGAAAAATTTAGTTAAAATGGAATCTTCAGACATGGCCTCAGCTGAATTAGCGGAGTGGAGAAATCGTGAAAACCAAAAGAACCTGGACATGATCAAGCGAGCCGAAATTGATAAACTTGTGGAAGCAAAGAAGCAAGCTCTGATTGATAAAGGAGCGGAGATAGATGTAGTAGTAGCAGAGGAGCAAGGCAGGAAATTAGACATCTCAGATATCATTCAAACTAATGAAAATTCTGCAGAAAACACTGGTGAAAGTGACGGTGGAGGCACTTCCTCTTCGGGAAAAGCTACAGGAAAATCCCATTCATCATCTCATCACCGGAAGGACAAAAAGCATGACAAACACAGCAAAGATAACAAACACAATAAAGATTCAAAACACCGACATTCATCGTCGAAAGATCGTGATAGAAAGGACAGCGAGAGTAGCAGTAGCAACAAAGAAAGACGATCGGAAAGACATAGACACCGTAGTAAAGAGCAGGACAGTGTGGAAAAGCTCAGGAGTAAAGAGTCGGATAGTAGCACTAAGCATAAAGATAAATCTAAACCACCTAGCAAAGAGGAAATCAAGAAGCACCGGGAGAGTAAAACTGAACGAGATTTAGATACTAACAGAGAGGATTCAAAAATTATCAAGAAACCGGTAAAGATATTTTAATCTTTAATCTTTATCACAAATTTCAGTAAAATTGAAATGATTTACTTCATGGCTGTTTTGTAGGATTCCGTTGAAAAATCCGTGGTTCGGAACAACTCTGAAGAAAACTCTCCCAGTTCCGGGAGTAACCAAAGTTCTATAGACTCGTCGTCGCAAGGCAAATTGGAGGAAACCAAACATGATAAGATTTCCGGTAGAACGATTTTATTATTCTCAGCAGTAATTCATAAATATGAATGCCACAATAGGAATATTTATTATTGTTGTAGCAGTGAGGCAGTCTATAGACTCAGAACAAGAATTGCCGTCATCAACAATAAAGACACCAGATTTTATCGAAGAGAAGAAGGAAAAGGGTGAAGCACCGGTATTTCGCACCAGATTGGTTATGCATGAGTTGGGTTCCTTTCATGCTTCAGCTTATCACGTCTCTCATAATACTTTGCAAGGGGTCGTCTTCCCTGAGAGTCCAGTACCGATTGTCGGCCGGATTTCACCTGAAACGGTCTGGGATTACTTGGATAAGATGAAGAAAACTAAGGTTTATTATTTCCCTTCTCTTACTATACTAAAGTTCCTCCTTTGACTCAAAATTCACACTACTACTACTTTTTGAAAATAAGTTGTTTGAGTCATGAGTCTCTTAAAGTTGCCTTCATATGATTTCTTATGCTACTCGTGTTTGCAGGAAGTAATTGTGCTGCGACTTGCACCGGAATCTGACGTTGATAATGAGGGCTATATGACTTTCTTTTCTTACTTGTCGTCCCGGGGAAGACTTGGAGTTATGGGTGGTATCACTGCTCCGCTTAAAGACGTCTACCTGATACCTTTAGATAAGCATAGTCCTGTAAACAGGGTAAGGCACCAAAAAGTTGATTCAGGAATACTATTAATTTGAGATATAAAATAAAAAATAATGAACGTCCTTTGCAGGCTCTTCTCCCATTTCGGGGCCCCGGGCTACCCACAGATAGGACACATTGCTTGTTGGCTGTAGTCACTCGGCACATAACAGATATCCCTGCTGTAATACAGTCCAAAAGGAAGCCTTCTGCTGCATCACCAGACATTTCCGCACCATCCATTAAGAAGAAACGAATAGTAGGGGCAGAACAACAACAGCAGTCGCCGACGTCCTCAGGTTCATTAGCAAAGAGTACTGTGGCTGCGAAAAGTATAGTGGAAATTTCCACCACAGATGCCACGGGTGCGTTAACAGACCCTCGAAGAAGAAAACCTGGTAGTGACAGAAAATTTGTTGCAAGCGAGGAAAATAAGGACAATGATGAAGATGATGACGATGATCAGCCCTACACTCCTTGGGAAGAAGAGGATGAGAAAGGTTAGTTTTTATACTGCAGAATTGTTGTATGTGTTTTATATACCCTTACTTTAATGTATTTTGTTTTGGAGTGTGAGGGAGAAAATATGCGGGAGGTACGTAATCGAGAAGAATTGTGGTTTTTTCTTTTACACAGACCCCGAATTAATGGACATTAGTTCTAGCCCACCTGGGCGAACAGCGGCGGAAAAACTGTCCGCACAAAAATTGTTGGAGGAAATTAATCGAAAAATTCAACAGGAAAGGCAGGAAATCGAGTCCATCACTGTAGCAATTAAAATGAATGAAAACATCACGCACATTCCAGGGCTCGATGGAGACTTCCCATCTAAGGAGTCCTCATCACCAGTTCCGAGTGCCAGTGTTCCTTTCTTTCTAAAAAAAGATCTTTCTGTACCTTCGCAAACTGAACCAGTGATAGCCACGTCTACTAGTACCGTACCCGATTCACACATTGCTTCTGAAAAATTGCAGCAAAATGCTGCCATTGTAAAATCTTCTACTGGTGTACCTGGTGTCAGTGAATCAGAAACGCCATCAGGCTCTTCTGGCGACATTATGGAAGTTAAAAAACCCATTGTAGCAGGGGAAGAGGATCAAGCGTATTCACCATCCGGAGCGGAATTTTCAGATGATGAAAATGAGACAAAGAAGACTTCATGCCCACCGCTGGACGCCACAGCTGCGAAGAGTGCATTTAATGCAAGTGTGTTGCCAAAGAAAGATGATAATAAGAATGATTTCATACCAGGGTTGGACATAGTAGAACACGAAGAACCCGACACGCCGAAGGTAGAATCCTCAACAGCAGCTGCCCCGGAACTTATAGAATTAGAAGATGAAGAACCTTCGCCCCCCGGAGAAGCTTCGTTAGCAGCACAGGCCAAATCCACGCCTAAACCAACGTTGGATTCTGTGTTTTCTCTCCCACCCCCTAATTACCTCTCGGCAAAACCTAAAATTCAGATTAATTTGGCTACTAAAATTTCTAGTGGGACCATAGCAGCATCATCAGTACTACCCTCTGTCGCGTCTTCAGCTAAATCCTCACCTATTGGTGTTCCTGCAAATTCTTCTGTTTCCACACCTGTACCAGTTTCCGAAACAATCGCTCCACAGATAAAACAGAGTTCAAACGCATTCTCCTGCGTGAGTTTGCCAGCTGTTTCTTCGACGTTAAGTTCACAGCCACCGCCTGTTCAGCGTAGCAGCATTGCGTCGATTCCTAATAACCCGATTGTTCCCACTATTCCTCCACCGGGACTAGCTACTCTGCATCCTGCTGGAATCCCTACCAGCCTTCCACCCCCTCTAACAGGCATGCCCCCTGCAAATATACCTCCACCAGGTGTAATGGTTCCAGTTTACCCACCCGTCCCTCCACAGCCAAACACAAGTACACCTCCACCAGGTTATCATCCGCTGCAAAGGCCCAATTTGATTCCGGCCCCCCCACCCCCAGTAGGCGTGAACATCAACTTGAGCGTGCCTCCACCAACAGTGGGGATGGTACCAGTCACTTCTATACCCCCATTGCCTACATTAAGAGGAATGCCTAATTTAACGCCTAGATTCCCCCCGCATAATAATTCTGGTAGTAATAATAGTTCTTCTCATCCACCAGGTCGTTTTAGACCTGCGAATCGCTTTCCTCAAGGCAACAACCAAACTGGTTTGAAAATTTCTCCTCCTGCTCATTCTCCACCTGCTCCCTCCCGCCCCAGTAACTCTCCCGCAGGTTCCTCTGGCTATGTAGATAGGAGTAGAAGGACTTTTGGACACGTAGGTGATAAGCATGATAGAACCGATGGGTCTGAAGCTCAGCAGAAGTCTAGTAGCTACTCCAAAGGGCAAGATAGGTACAGGAACAGATCTTATGGTAGCCGTCATAGATCCAGATCTAGAAGTCCTGCAAGGAATAGGTCGAGGTAATATACGCACCGAAAACTTCTATTTTTGCATTGCGCCATCTCTATCATTTATAATTATTTTATTTTAGGGCAAAAAGAATTTGTAAATTTATCATTATATTGATGGATGATATATATTAGGTCACGATCTCGAGAAAAACGGAGGTACCGTCGACACTCCCGATCTAGATCTCGGAGCCCATCAAGGAGCACAGCCCGGCGAAGATCCCGATCCAGAAGTCCTCAATCCTCCTCTCGTTACTCTAGGTCTAAAAGTCCGCAAAGAAGTTTCTCAAGATCACGGAGTCCGTCTTCATCCAAAAGTCGACGAAGAAAATCTCATTCACCCACCCCTCCGGTGACAAAACCCTCTTCAAGCGTGTCAACAACGGGAGTGCCGAAGAAATAAATGATAGTCGTTTGTTCCCGTATGGGTCGTGACACTTACCTTGTGCAAGTAGCATTATGATATACTGCTGATAGAGAAAGGTTTTATTCGAATATACATACTGTAGCTTTTTATTAGTGTGGATTTGACATCGTTTGTACATGCTTATATATAAATATTAACAAAAAGGTTTAGCAAAGCGTAAGATATAGTGGCACGGAAATAACTGATAGTACTCTTGTACCATGGAACCTAGATTGTAATAATTTTATTCTTAGTATCAGATAAATCTGTATATGTGTAAGAGTAGTAAGCTGTAATGATTTGATTTATTTTTTCTAAAGACGAGGATGGATATACACAAGCCAATTAACTGATATTTTATTTTATGTGTGAATAAATGTTTAACAATTACGTAGACACATCAAAAAGGATTAACGATTATTGAAAATTATAACGTTTTGCTCACAAGTATTGGAGAAACAAAGTTTGTAAGAAATGATATTATTACAGAAAGGAAGATAATGTTATATATTGCTAAGTGCAGGAATTATTATAAAATCAGGCAGATATAGGTGCTCCTGTATTTACTAAATGTAGTAGGAAAACTGGTACAAGAGCAGATGCAATGAAAATAGTTAAGTCCGTGGTAAGCCAGTTGATTACAAGGGCTATCTCGCCTAATCGTTTCCTGTATATCTCCGATACTCCAAACAGAGCTAGTAAGGTAAAGAAAGAGTTCTTTGAAGTGTAAAAATTTGGCAGAGTGAAACCATTGTATAGAATGAAGGTTATTTCGTAAATCAACAGCCACATCAACAAGTATGGCCCACCGAAAAAGAATGACGCTAAGCTGAGCAGGGCCAATACTGAGTGGTGTTGTCTGACTGAAATCCTTGGTGGTGGCACTTGCAATGATTTCAGTCCACCACCTTCTGTCCAATTTGTAGTCCTTAATGTATGCTGACCATTTTCTGTGGTCGTATTGGCAGCGGTTTCGGAAAATTGAGAAGCTATTGACGTTGGTATGTAGTCTGCCAACTCCTCCGTTGCTCGCAGATTGCTGTTGAAATTCGTAATACCCCCTGGTAATCTTCCGGACGGTTTACTCGAGGACGACTCATCTGCGGAGCTAATATTTTCGGAGGGATCCGCCTCTGCGAAAAGAAAAATTAAAATTAAAGATCATTTCAGCTGATTCATACCATCCCTTCACAATCTGCACAAATCTTGAAACTTTTGTTTCAAGTTCTATTATTACAACTAGGTTGGTGTATTTTCAACGGTACGAAGAATCACAGGAATTCGCTGTTGTCATCTCTTCACTTCAACGTCTAGTGCGTGACTTCAAAACAAAAGTCACTATTCTCGGTTTCTCATTTTTGTTTGAGGGCCGCATGTATAGGAACACAAGACAAGTAATTACAATAGCTGGTATTATTATTATAAATAGTTGATTCTGGTGTCAACAAAATGGATATTCCACAACTTCTTTGGGGTCTAATATTTACTATCCCTTGTTATTTGAATTTAGTTATTGACTGTAAGCTTGGTGTAAATATTGTACTGAAGACTTCTTGTGGGTCAAAATTTTTCATGTCATTCCTAACTTTTTCGTGTTTTGGTCAATCAAATGGTTCGTACAACTAGGGGTTCTTTCTTTCTTTCTCACATTTGTAATTATTCAAGCTCGGTTACATAAGAATACAAGCAATCTTGAAACCTGGTAAATTAGAATTAGACTAGATTATTGTAAAAGAATAATATATAACCACAGGAATTAGAGTAGATATTATAAAATGTATTAGCATTAGCAATATACATAAATTAGTCGAAATTAGAATTTGGCTTAACTTCTGTTATTCAAGTTAAAACAGATGCATTTTAAGTGTCGCTCTCGTCAGTCTATTTAATATTTAGCAACATCGAAATTTTCTTCAGCTGTTTCTATATCTAATAATTTACTTTATGACTTGATTGTAATATCGTTACAATAATATTTACAATATAATGCCTGTACTATATAAACTATACACATCCATTATTCGTATACTTTTAGTCACAATAAAATTTATTTATTGTTACTCAACCAGTATCCATTTTCGATTATTCCTTTTGTGCGTGCATGTACATCTATAATTCATATTCCTCCTCCGACAATTTAGAAATTACATAACGATTTTGAACAATTAAATCAACTACATCGAGATCAACTACTACCGAACCATCTTCATTCTTTTTCAAGAATAAATTGTCACATAATTAATTATTTTTGGAAACAAATACTTACTTTTTCCCAAAATTTTTTCCAGCCTGGATGCCTGATTGCTTAATATTCTCTGGCGTCTTGCCTCCCGCCGTTGCTCTGCCTCTGACATGGACATTATTTCAGCTCCTTATATACAATCAGACTAAGTTAATGACTCCTCTGCATTTCAAGCTATTCCAGCACTATGATTTCCGCTAATTTCAAATTTGCATTTACGACAGATGTCCCAAAGAAACTATGATTTCACCATTATTTAAACTACGGATTGTTCAAACAATTCTTGCTGCAAGGACACTAAAAATTCCAATTTCCCTACAATTGAGATTAGTGAATTTGTTTAAAGTTTGAAAGGAGGATCTTGTAAAACTGAATGAACCGAAAGTCAGTGTAACAAATATGAGTCCAGTCCTTTCACTATTAACTGATTATAAGCTGACTTGAGGTAAAAATCTTTTAATAGCGAATAAGCACCTAGCAGCACCCCTGACTTGTGATGAGATGAAAATAGATCTACGTTTATGCCTTCGAGAAGTTTATCTTAATTCTGGAATATACGTATAGTTGCTATTCACAGCTTCTTGTGTAAATACCCATATAGTAGTGTATGAGCAACATTATAGTTCTTAGGGCATGTACATACCTTCAATGCAGTGCTGTACACGTTGTGAACGATCTTCAGGAATTAAGTTATCCGTCTGGAAATAATGTGTGAGTAATTTTGTGCGGAAACCGGGCCAAAGCAAGTAGTTAAAAATTGTATGGATATAAGGAAAGTTGAAGACACGAGAAGTATATTATGTGGCCCCCATACTCGTCATCGTCATCACAGTGACTTATATTATCAATGATAGTTTTTGGCTTATTGCTGATGGTGGCGAGTAATTATTTAGTTTCATTCTGAGACGCATAATTGAAATTAGTGATGTCGTTTGTTTACTTCTTTTTGAAAAACATAATGGATACAAAAATTGTAGGGCGAGTAAATAATAAGTATAAGGAACAATAAAACATAATGAAAAAAGGGACCGGTTGCCCATGTCTCCCCCAAGTCTTTACAGATGAGTCAGAGAGTCAGCACAAGAAGAAACCAGAGGACGTTGCTAATCGAGCCCTTCCCTTCGAGCGGTAGGAACCTCTCCATATAGCTCTTGACTGTGGGAAAAAATTACATGGGTGTTTGAGTAATTGTGAAAAGGGTGAAAAGAGGCTTAAAAAAGTTCTATGAGCCAGGACTCACACAAAATTAACGAAAGACTCTGTCGGGAGATGTCCATGACGATGCAGGGGAACATCATGTCCTTGATACTTCATCACTGTTTGACTGACCCGAGCGCAAAGCTCATGAGTATCGGAGTCCAGCATTAAATAATCCATAACTAAATCCTTAGCATCCGGAAATACGAGGATAAGCTTCTCCAGCATTAGTACGGCAAACTATGGATAATGATGGTAAATAATTAATAAAATCCTTGAGATTTTTGAAGAAATAGTGGAAATAAGTTGTAGGGGAGAGAAGTGAAACCTCCAATTTTTCCTGAAGACATTTCAGTTTCAAATTCTGCTGAATTGTTAATAATTGAGAAAGAGGTAGCGAGCCTTTAATTTCTTGGTGTTGTTTCATGCAAATATTAGCCCATCTGGAGATTCTCTCCCGCTGAAGTATGATTGAGTTTGTTAGCTTCGAGACGAGTCGAGCTTTGTGATCGTACTGAATGCTCATCTTGGTCAAGTGATTCTTGATAACATGGTTGGCGTTCTGAAGATCATCAATAAAGTCCTTGCATTTGAGCTTGATTTGGTTAGAACGTTTCTTTCGGAGCTCCGCCGCTGCAATCAATGCCTCCGCTTTTTTAACTTTTTCCACTTCCACAGCTGAAAATATCGTGTTACATACTTA
>JAQFXU010006089.1:0-10711 GCA_034693705.1 Spatulosminthurus flaviceps | reverse complement strand
TATCCCCTTATTATTATGTAAAATTGTACATTTTTTTGCCAAATGTTAAATAAAGTTTTAATAAAGTTGGAAAAAAAAATTTAACGAAAAAGCTGCACGCACACATCAAAATCAAGAGTTAAAAGTAAAACGTTAAGAAATTATCTCTGATGATAAATTACAGCAACAATGACAGCAGTGAACAAAACAGTACAAAAAATATTAGAATGCACCATTTACCATAACTTCACAGCACGTATGTGGCCCGAAAGTTCTAGTAATCATCTAATCTTTCAGTCTCGAAGCATTAGTGATGATTGTAAAAAATCCTATGTTGCACTAAATAATCGTACATTATATTCTTTGCTCCCAACTCAAGCGATGGATTTCACAATTTATTTTCCTTGTAGGCCTCTATATTTGTAAAAAATCTTAAATTGACCTTCAAATTATAAAATTATCAGGACACTACCCTAATTTGAAATAAGCAAAAGCAATTCAAACCAGGGGCAACAATCTGTTGCTTAAAATAGTTTTAGCCTGTGGTGTAAAAAAGTACTTTGTCCATCATTAAATACAATGAAATCTTAACTTTTCCTATTCCCTTGATTGAAAAAAATTGTTCTCAAGTAACCTGCACACTATGCCTGTGTATGAGTCGTGTTTGACATGAGATGACAATTCCTTTTAAAAATTGTCATTCATATTAATGTATTCATTTATTTTAAAAAATCCACATATTTTATCAATTTTCCCTTAATTTTCTAGCCCTAAGAGGCTTGGAGCACATTGCTACTTATGAGTTATATGGACGCGTGAGTGTAAGTCAGTATTACTACAATTATTTACAATAGCGGCCTAATTAATAAAGCCTAATTTAAGAATGGATAAGAATCTAATCATTCTTCTTAAAAGATTGGCTTGGAGGAAAAGAGACATTCGTGGAAGGAAAGTTTGACGGTAAATAAAAAAGAAGAGCTTTTGTTCCCTTTACACCTCTAATTGACAAGAATGACTTTGCAACAGCTTCCAACCTGACAAAATTCCAAAGATTCATGTCCTTACTTTTATTACACGAAAGTCTATATATGCTTTAAACCCCTGTGAATAAGCATCCCTTGTAAATAACTGATTATAAGCTCGAAAGTTTTGGTACACAAATCTCTACAACGACAACTTTAGTATACCATAAGCTTTGGATTTCAAATGGCCTAAATTAGCCTTAGCAACTTAGCATCTTATTTAACATACTGAGCCAGCTAATTTATAGGAAGAGGGTACCTTAGCTGTAGCGAACATTTGCTCGAGGATTTTAAGTACGTAAGTATGTATGGACTGTCCTACTTGATTATCATTTGTTTATATGGTAAGATTGCAAACAATTATTACCATGGCTCGATGTCGTCAATGTTAAACGAAGCTTTTATTTACCATTGTCGTTCGGTACTTTACTTACTACTCTCATAAACCCACTCCTAACGCTATTCCTTTCTATAGTGCATATTGAATGCACAACCATTACTTTCATTTTGCATGCAAAGTGTTGTTTTAATGTGTTGAATATTCAACGCAAAGCTTTAAAACTCCTAACGTCATAACATATATCCATGCACGAGCTTTTTTTTTTTTACTTCACATGAGTCAGGCTCACATGTGTAACAAAAAAAACCCATGATAAATTTTTCACGACTTTCCTCTAAAGAATTGCACGTGTTAAATTTTAACTTACATCTCACTATGATATCCGACTGCATTTATTAAAAGTCTTTCCAGAGGAATTTTCAATGGGCCGTTTGGTTGACATCCATGAGGATCTTATAACGTACCCGCTTATCCACATCATCACCAGTCCTCCGAACATAGCAAAACCTGCCAGGCTGATGTAAGCTAATAGTATAAAATTCATGAATTAATTTATTGAAAATATTATTATATTATTATTATTTTAGATGCCAACCCGAATTACTAAATCCGAAGAAAAAATACCTGTGAGAGCGATCCAATATGTAAACAAATCCATGACTCCCTTGGTATGAACTTCTCTTTCTGTTGTTGTGTTAAGTAAGTAAACCAAAGTAAATACTATAGGGGAAATTCGTACGTTACTATGTATGAATGGATGGGAAGTATAAGAAAACCTTCGGGAGCACTTGTTCTGGTTTCCAAGTTCGGAAACAAAATGAAAAGAGTTGTGGAGATGACCATTATAAGTAGGCCCCCAACACCTTGTGGGTTTAGCCTTAGAGCAGCACGTCACAAAGCTGTTTTAGCAACACTTGGATGAAAGTATTTTTACATACGTCAAAGTTTTAACAATAGCACCTGCACCTGCAGATAAGTAAGTACCTTTTTGAACATGTGTTTTTAATCCCTCCGTGTACATGCATCGTGCAAGAGAACAATTACAAACGTATATAGAAATATGGAGTATATACTTAAATACATGCTACAACCGAAGCGTACATCCCAGGTGTGAGGGTTAGGGTAATGCAAAAATAGTTTTGTAGCCTTTAAATTCAGGTGTTGGAAAAA
This sequence comes from Spatulosminthurus flaviceps, assembly GCA_034693705.1. Classification (NCBI taxonomy): domain Eukaryota; kingdom Metazoa; phylum Arthropoda; class Collembola; order Symphypleona; family Sminthuridae; genus Spatulosminthurus; species Spatulosminthurus flaviceps. The sequence goes on along the minus strand of JAQFXU010006089.1, from coordinate 8,200 downwards.
ATAAAACGGTTTTTTTCCAGCTTATCATTTTACATTGAATAAAAGTAACAGGGACGGTGGGAAAAATTCTTGTGGAAAAATAGTTTTAAATATTTATAAACATTCTCCTCCTCCCCTTTCATTTAACCCCATTGGAATTGCTGTGTGAGAACAATTTATAAAGAGTAATGAAAAAATACAATTTAACGTTACTGGCCACTATTAAAACAAAAAAAACTAATGTCACCCTTATAAAATATTTTGATAAAGTTTCTTGTTGCATTGTGATTGTGAGCATTTACTATTACCATTCTATATACAATCCTACACATATTTTATAAAACATTCGGTCTCAAAAGCTGTCAATAAAATCGTATTGATTAGAGGACGTTAAGTATTGGAAAAGTATATTGTGATATTGTGAATGTTCTCGAAAATATTTCATAAAGCGCTTTAAGCCAAAGTAATGAATTTTTTTTGGAATGTTCATTTATCATCTATATACCGTATAGTAGCGCGAGACATTTTATTATAATTCTTTGTGAAGTTAAGCAGCTCTTATAAGCTCTTGACTTGACAGCTTATGCAATAGTGAATGGGAAGCAATAAGTAGAATTCATGAAGCAATACTTACAAATATAGCTTTTGCTAAATTGCATCCTTACTGTTATCTTAAAGCTAGCATAAAAAATAATAGTGTGTATGGACGAAGATGGGATATAGATAGATGGTAAAAGTGAAAATTCCTTGGTTATTATTTTGTAATTAAAATTAATAGCCTAAAGGAACATCCATCATTACTTGAGGTACATCATGATTGTGGGCTATAGTGATGAGAAAAGGTAGTAAAAGATTCACAATAGCATGTCCAATGTCCACTGTCCACTCTTGTAATGCATGGTTTGTCATACGAGCATCTACTCAAGACTGAATTAAGCAAAGGTAAAAAAAGTGGCACCCAACCCCAATTGATGTATTTAACTTGGTTGATACAAATACCGAATGGCATTCATTTACCTAAGTACTTACTTCAAAAATATTGACACCAAGTTAAGATCATAGTTTCAGAACAAAATAATACTTTTACATTTTTTAGCAAATAATGAGTTTGGGTGTTGCAGTATTGAAGGTAAAATTGTTGAAATGCATCATTTGAAATATTAACGGAAATCTGGTTATTGTTAACTAAATGACTCACTGCACACTGGCGAGCTTAAGAGTGTATTTAAAAGCAACCAAGAAATGCTCATGGATTTTGAAGAACTTGTGCAAAAGGATGTTTATTTCAGAAGTTAAGCTGATTGACTTTCAATTATCTTATTGGCAAGTGGTTAGCTTCGGGAAGTGTGAACTTCTTACATCATTGTTGTAATGGATTAAAAAGTCTTTTGTGGCTGTGATACAATAAACGGATATGCTGTTCTTCTGCGTACGAAATTGAATTTTACCCTGCTTTACTTTAGGAGACCAAACATGTACTACTTGCGATTTGCGTATATTAATATAACAATTGAATGTATATTGTTTTAAGTAATGGTGACGCATAAAGCGGAACTTGTGTTGCTTCTTTGATTGTGCCACCAATTCTTGTATATGAACAAAGTGCTTCCTGCGGAAGAGCTTACTATACATATCTGGAAGGTACAAGTTGAAGGTTAAGGATCAACCAGAGCTCGCGAGCTTAGCATTTCTTTCCACATCAAGAATTGTGAGCCTGGACTGTAATCATTTATATTTTATACCGCCTTCAATTTGCAATGCTATTCCGTAACGTAGGAAGCACTTGTTCTTGTCAGGGAAGTTTCTATAGAATGCATAAATAAAAAGGGATTAGATGGTATGACGGTGTGGATGTTGAACTGTACTCAAAGCATGTTATGGACAATTAATCAAAGCACGGCATTGCGAATGGATGTTGGGTTCTTACCCTTCCCATATGACAGTCTCTGTAATTTATTTTTGCTACTCCGCTGAATCGTAATTATAAGTGTGTACTGAAGTGAAGTTCTTGAACTTCTGAGTTTTACAATTTTCACATCATTTTATTGTATTCATTTGAATATTGTACAAAAAGATATTTGTTTATAGTACCGAGTTTCAACATTAAATTTTGGGATTAATGAGAAAAATATACAATTTATCAATTCATTAGCTGCACTTAAAGATCTCAGGGTTGCATGTTTATATCAGATTTTGAAAGGTTGTGAGGGTTAGGTATGTATAATCTTACTACTGAATCTTCTGTGTTAACTCTTGGTTTTTATGTCCTTTTCGGTGAATCTAGAAGCTACCTTCTAGATTCCATTCCTCAGGAATTCTAATTTGAGATCCTATTTAAATAATTTTTCACGGTTTCGTTTGAACGGATTTTCGAAGATAGTGATTTATGATGTGGTGAACCGACAACTGGCATGTATAGTATAGTAATAAACCTTTTACTTTTATTAGTGATTGCTGCGATAGCACAAATTCTTAAATAAGACGAATACTTCTGGTTAAGTGAAGAGAGGATATTTTGTTTTTAAGAATACAACACAAGGCAGTGTTAAAAATATCTTGTTCAGCAGGATTACCGTATGTTTATTTGAGACTCTAGTCCTTTCCTGGAAATCTCGTAAGTAAATTTAGAAGGGTACAATAGTGATTCCAAGCCTTTCCTTTGGAATTCGTTTGTTCCGACCCTAGGAATTTAACAGGATTCAGGAAGCAAAAAGTACTTCGAATTTCTTTTGATACTGAACTGCCGTGAGCAATGCTGTGGTGAAGGTGCAGCAATCACAAAAATTATTAATAGAATAGCATTATAGTAAAGATGAAACACATTAGCTCTTTTACAGGCATATGACGAATAGGTGTTAAGCAAATATGAATAAATTAGCCTGGAATGGTACGCTACATTATGTTACAATATTATTTTTTCAAAATCCCGTATGTATGAACTAATGCAACACTGTACGATTAAATTATTTTGGCAATGTATGAACAAAATACGGGTGGAAGTATAGAATATCAACTTATATTTAAAACATAATAAAAAATACCTTGAAAAGATCGTTCTGTTGATGGTATTCTTTGGTGAGTGTGTACTTACTACAACGATAAGTAATAATGTAGCTCACAAGTACGGCTGAAAATATTCGTGTAACTATAGAAAATACAATATCGAATAGATTCAAAGTTGCGACAAAAAAGTAGAACCCAATTATTCACATAATAAAATTAAATACGACGAGCGCGATTCTGAAATTCCTAGTGAATAAGTACATCGTGCATGGCATATTTCCACGTCCAAATCCTGGCAATCTTATCGAACGTTTGAATGTCCTTTTCATACAGCTCAGCAACTGTTTTTTCCATGCTGATCTCCAAAAATGGGTCGGTAAGCAAACTTTGTACACTCAACAGAATCTGAGGTATTGTCAACGCCAATGTCCAATTGTGCTGTATACAATCGATCCCAATATCCCCATGTCGAGAAATGTTAGGGTGAAATATTTTTGTAAGAAACCGTACTCCGGGTGGTTTCAAAGGATAACTTTGAACACATGACAGAAACATCAATAATTAGTCATCAATACCAAATACCAATACATTCACTGGATCGTAATCTTATTCAAAAATTCTAATTCTTACTCATGAGATATTTTAAGATTCAGATAAAAGACGCCACCCTGGTAAGGGCTTTGAGGAGGACCATTTACGCGGGCCAACCAATTGTAATTTAAATTATCGAGAGGTATAGCCTCGATACCTTCAGGGTGGTCAACTCGCATCACTAAATTCAAAATATTTTCGCAGATTTGTTAATATTTCTACGAAATACTCGCTGCAAAAATTTAACCAGTCCCATCACTGCACTAGCATTTACACTTACACTTAATTTCCTTGTACAATCTCACTGATCTCAACGATCTAGATCCGGTGGGTACTGGCAAAACAGAATTCAAATCCATGAAGCACAATTTACACGGGACGCTTTCCAGGCTAAATCCAACAGAAAAGCAGAATTACAATTTTTTGAAGGAAGCACAAGCATCGTTGATAATGCATTTATACTTTCACAAGTCATAGTCAAAAGAGCTTACAAATCCGAATAGACCGAGTACCAATCAAAAACCGTATAAATGGGGTTGAAAAGTGGCCACCTCTTCTTCACAAATTCTTCCCATTTGGCGCTGGGATACTGGTCAGTAATTATTGTTTTCCACCGTGGACTGACTTTCGAAGCCATAAAAAGTGAAATATCATCTAGCATTCTAAATATGATGGCCCATACTGAAACGATCAATTGCAGTTAAAATCTTGAAATCCAAACAAACTAAACATCTTGAACATCGCAATTTCAAAAATCTCATCAATTTCACTTACTTTCAGGAGGAATTCTATGGGAATTATCTCGATTGCTATTCTCATCCGTTGGTGACCAGTGTGTCGTCAACTGATTTACACGCTTAGCAAGTCTATCCGACGGAGAGGCCTGATTTGAAGATTGCGATGACTGTGGCCAAGGCATTGCAGGCAAAAGGTATTCTCCCGAACCAGGTAGACCACCAGCAAGGTCAATAGGAAAGACTGGTAACTGAACTGCATCTTCCGATGGCTCGTCATTTCCTGAGTCCCCATCGTCCTTCTATGCATCCATAAAATATTCTATAATATTAGTCCGCCGCAAAATCCATTTCTTGCAAATAAAGTCCTCAGCAGAAAACGCATACCCCAATGTCCGAGTCGGAGCGTGACATTTGCCGATAATTTCCAAAATCTTCAGAAAAAATGAAGTCGTGACAAACACCACAGACCGGCTCGCCAAAGCACGGTCCGTAGAATCCACAGCAGTAGAAGCACGATTCATACTAAAATCAACAACAAATCTTTGTTTTTAATTTCCAATTCTTCCCCTCATGTAAAAACATTAAAACTACGCGGATGCCTTCAACATTAGCCTTTTTGCCAACAATCCTAACCACCTTACTTTTTACAAGCTAAAATGCGAAGCTAAAGGTCTACTGACAATCGAACATACCTGGAATTTACAAAATGATAAAACTCATAAATCATAACAACACATCACGTTGAATATTAATTTCATACAAGTTTACTTACTTTTAATTCCAGCGAGTCATTCAGATGATCGTCAAGGGACGACTGCAGAATGTTATCCATTTTGAAATGCTAAAATCTCAATTAGTGGCATGTATGTAAATCACTCGGTTGTCAGCTTACTCTTTATTGACAGATTTAAATCACATAAATGTGAAGTATAATCCATGTATCATCAAACAATAATAAAACACCATCCCCGATTATGGGATCTGCAATATTTTCAGAGAATTTTAAACTTTGCCGGTTGAATCCTGTTCATAATCTACAATAACACCAGACCTCACCTCGTTTTATTCTGCAGGGAATATTTAATTTTCCCGCAAACCCTCAACCCAACTTTTAAGCTGTGTTTTGCTGTTTCACCATAGATGATTTGTGTAGTTTCAGGCACTAAACCACGAAGTCACGAGCGAGGGGTACAAAGCCATGACATGTACCCTCCGGAAATAGAATTTTAAACACAACATGTGTTATGTGCGGAAACGTTACTCTTTCGTGTAAGAATTTCGATGAAAATGGGCGATTTTAGACACATTTTGGGGAAATTGACGGCAATTTTGAGAAAACATGTAAAATTTCAAGATGTAATTCAAATTTTGTTGGAAAATGGAGTAAAACACTAACATTTTTCATCAACTTTTCAATTTTCTGGGGAGTACAGACTACATGCTTGTACCCCCCTCGGGTTTTAGTGGGGGTTAGTGCCTGTGTAGTTTCAAGCAAATTCGGTGTTCAAATAGTCCGTTTCAGAAAAAGATAAGGTAAGGTAACACAAGCAAAAAAGTATTTCTCAAATGAAAGATTTCACGGAGTAATTATCTTGTAAAACTTTTCGTGCACTCTAAACACAGCTTTACTCATCACACCTGAGGGTTATGCAACTACGAGTCCTCACCCGAATCTAGTTCTGCAATGTAGTTTGGATTTGGATTGTTCTTTTTCTTTAAAAGTTCTGTTCGAAGAACAAAACAAAAACTAAACTTTTCACTTAGAACAAAACAGCACAAGAACTAAATCACACGACGGCGTAGAACAAAACGAGTTCAAGAAGAACAAACTCATCAATTTACATTACAAAATCCTATCCCTTGGTGGCTTGGTAGAACAATACCGGGTAAAGCCAGAACAAGAACAATCTAGGAGAACAATAACAAGAACAATTAGGAAAGAACTAAGCTATATAGATTCTTCAGTTTTTTAGCAGTTTTCAGGTAGAACAAGAAGAGAACAAAAAGAACAAATTACAGCACTACCCGAACCCACAGAGTCCGCGTGAACTGGTAAGGTATTATGTTAACTTCTCCAAATTTAGCGTGCCTAACAATGTGCATTAACTCTGTCTGAAGAGTAACCTCTCAAGTTGCGAATTAACCATAAAGCGTCTGCTTTACAACTATAGCGAAGTGTGGAAATTGAGCAAGCAGTGGTTTTTGTTACTCCGGTGTTGTTCTACTTCTGGGCAGACCTTAGGTTATTGGAAGTTGGCAGAGCATAAGATTGATTAGAGGCTGAATTTATTCTTGAATATATATGGAGTAGTTTGTGGAGATTTGTATTAGATGCTGAGGTTTACGATTGTTCTTATTCGATGCAAGCTGGGGAATCAAAACTAGAAATTTTGGAAGGTAATTCGCGGAACTGGAGTTTCCAGAGGAGGTTAGGTCGCGCCTTCTTAAAAACCTAACGTGGACCATTTTTGATGAGATAAAATTAACAAAAGATATGAGAACCGAGGAGGACTTGCTATCTCCAGCTGGCGTTTGAAGTTGGGTAACGGAGGATTTTTGAACAGTAATGGCTTATCTGAAAAGGTTTTAACCACTAAAGAATATATTTGAGAATTGAGATGAATCATTGATCGAGATTTGGTACTAGCTTCAGCCCAACAGATGCATTTAACTTCACAAATACTTAACTGTATGTTGTGTATTTGACATATAGCATGTTGTATTTTCAAGGACTACAGCAAGAAGGAAAGTTAAAGCCAAAATAGTTGACACTTTTGAATAAGGATTGTTGATAAAAGAGAGTGAAGAAATATACTCCAACAATGTTTATAACAGGAGGTATTCTAAAGATAACCCTGACTGGTGGAATGAATTTACGCTGTGCAAAAATGTTTTTTTGGATGGTTTTATGCATTGCACCGGAGTACCGGACCAGCTCCCAGCCGCAATCCAAGTATCAAGATCAATCATTGTACAAGGGCAGGGACTTGCTGAGAATTTCCCAAGTGTTCGTAAATGTTTTGTTGAAATAAATCATTTGCTGCATGAAGTACAACACTATGTATTTGATGATTAGATGTAATTCACATTATTTCACCCGCGAAACGGGCGGTGTTTGCTAGTTCTTAAATGTTTCTCGGTTAAACATAAAGTTAATGGACATTCTACCTGCTCGAAACAACTGGAACAGGATGGGCATCGGGCAAGATGTACTGACAGTTTGATGTCACCCCATGACCTATGGGTTTTGTATTTTTAATGGATTACTGTAATCACATAAGAACCCTTTTGCTTATGTTCCACATGCAAGTACATTTTTGGATTTTTTTTTCAATTTAGAGATTTTTATCAAAATTCCGGAAGTTGACTTTTTCAAATTGGATACAACGCAATCTGAATAATGCACGGGCACTCCCTGTAAAATTTAGTAAACTTACAATTTTTACTTTGAGTCTACCTATCTATAGTAAACTTACGAATTTTGTGAAGCACATTCTGAGATCAGAAGTAATTAACTGTTCAGGATGAAACAGTATTTCTGGAAGACATTTATGCAATATATTTGCTCTCCTATGCCTGTAACACAATAACAATTGAATAGCTTAGGTACGCTCAAAGTTCAAAGGATTCACGCTTGATAATAACAATGCCATTTTTCAAGCAACTAAAACCCTAAAAAAGTTTCAAGGGTATCTAAATTTAGTGCTAATTAAATTTGTTATGACCTTTACCGCATTGAAAATCCTACGGTTGACAAGTACTAATATTAGGCTACAAGTTTTATAAGTGACTATGCCTTTTTGGCAACATTGAAATAATAATAATAATTTATTGTCAAAGAAAAATGCATTCACAATACAAACACCTAAAATGCGTGTTAGACACGGCAG
>JAQFXU010006088.1:0-10713 GCA_034693705.1 Spatulosminthurus flaviceps | reverse complement strand
CAATGGTACAACTCCCGTTTTGATCAAAAAATTATTCGCCGAGTTATTTAACATAGTCTGTGCACCTAGGTAATTTCTCATACTATTTTTTTGGAAACATAGCCAAGATTGAATTGAAGAAAATTATTGCAATTGCGTACCAACGGTGCCCTTTCTAGGTTATGTCTTGTTAATATGGCTATTATTTTGGTATTTACTTTGTGAGTTATTTCGGTGTACTTAGATGTCCTTAGTTTGGATTAGTATGTTTTTTAATCATTTTTGAATTACGTAACCTTTGCTTAACGTCGCACATGTTCTCTCTGCTGATTCGATTGTCATTCATTTACTTTAATATATCTTTATCGTCCATAGAAAACCCTTAGAATTATAGGATGACCTTTAGAAAGAAAAATTTCCCCTTAGTTTGGAATTGGTTTGATGAATCTAGATTCTGATTATTTGTTTTAACTGAATATTTTTATTGTCTGCTAAGTTGCGTATGCTGTGAGTTATGTCATCTGCATTATGTTACATTCTTTCAACCATTCCCATCAGCGGATACGACCACATTCTAATATCGGCTAACTTGTGTTCACCACATTGAGTAGCGGATGAACGAAAGACGGATATTTTCACAGCCATGTGGTCCGGATGCATAACACGGGAGTTATCGGAGTTTTTCGGTTTTTTCGTATAAACCAAAATTACTCGAAAAGTATTCAACCGATTTTGACCAAACTTTCGCCATTCTGTAGCTTTTTTGATTCCTCAGATCAGCTTTTTTTGGTTTTTCTAAATTCGAAATATAACTTCGAAATTTTAGACGTTAATTGCGAAACCAAAATTCCCAATTTTTGAAAAACATTAAAAGTTTGGAAATAAACTTTCAAAATTCAGAAGAATTTTCGTGAATTTCAAAAAACCAAAAAAAGCTGATCTGAGAAATAAAGAATGCTACAAAATGGTCCAAGTTGGATTAAAATCGGTCAACCGGTTTTTGAGTAATTTTGGTTTAAACGAAATTTGGGAGTCACGGGAGATTTTCAGTTTTTTCGGATCTCTTAAAAGGTATGGGGACTTGAAGGCGACAAAAATTAAGGTGAATGAATTTTTCCCCGCATCGACTTTAAGCCCTTGATCTTTGAAGTACACCTAAGGGTTCTCAAGTTATCTGCAAATCTTTTTTTTGACCATCCTAGCAAACGCAAGTACCAGCTTGCTTTTTTGCACAAGCGAATGATTCAAAAGTTGAATATTCTACTTCTTGCGAGTCACAAAAACGCATCTTCGTAAACATTGATTATCCAAACTATTTTTTTAAAATAATTGGACTCTGTGGTTAAATCTGCGAATCAACTTTATTGCCGAGCTTTCGATAACAATTTGTTATCATCTTCAGGGCCTAATGGTGACTAAAAGCTAAAATATTATTTCTAATGCTCGAGTAATATTATCTTATTCGTCGAATTACAGTTTTTCTAAAATGTTGAATAAAAAATGTATATTTTTTAATCTATTAATTTAGGAATCACTGGTTTCCATGCGTTACTCAGAATTAAAACTTTAGTGACGTTCATCACTGGTTTGCTCGATTGTTCTATTGCAATTCCTTCTTTGATTAATCTTAGAAAATGTTGATTTTCAGGGATGCATATTTTCGCTTCTGGCCAATTTATGTGGTGCCCTCTGTTTCTGATAACATGCCGAGCAACGGCGGATTTTTTGTACTCTCTACGTCTCACATTGTCTTGATGTTCTTGGACTCTTTCTGGTAGTTGCCTATAGGTTTCTCCGATATATAATGAGTTACAATCCTTACATGGTATGGAGTAAACTCCTGCAGGCTGAAGGTTTTCCTTGTCTTTGATGCCTCCCATGAAATTCTGTATTTTCACTCCTGGAGTAAATTATCCAAACTATATGTACACCATTAAGAGCGGGAAGATTATTTTCTTTACCCATTTTTTCTAAAAAAGTTAATTTCCCGGAAAAAGGACTCCCAGCAAAAGAATTTCTAAAGCTGGGATGCATTTTTCCTTAGTTTTCAAATGATTTTCCCTATTTTTCCTATTATTATTACTGTAAAATATTTAGTGAATAATTTTTTTTTAATTGTTAAAGTTAACGCCGATCACACAATTGGACACAAACTGCTCAGCCCAGTGGGAAGTTAAGTAATTACCCTATACGAGAGCAAATAATCGGATGGTAAAGCTGAACTCGAAACCAAAGGGAATTTTATTGGTGGAGGTTGAATTATTTTCAAAATCTTGATAAAATCATCTTATTAATTCAGAGTATGATTGAGACGAGTAGATTTTGAATATTTGGAAGTAGTGTAAAAATACAGGATCTGGATATCTGGAAAAAGGTCAAAGGAAAATTCTTTAAAAAAATGTAATGCAATAATTCATTGGAGTTGAAATTCTTACGAAATTTTAAAACCGTTTCTGCGCTTCCGTCCCATTGAGAATGCACACAACCTATTTTGTAGATGATTCTCAGCTAACCCGTAGCTTAAGTCCAAATTAGTTTTCTATCTGTATTGATTCGGTCAAAATTTAAACATATGATATGTAATATTGGCGTCTAACTTCAGCAAGTTGTAAAATGCCAGCTCCAGGTTAAAGGTCCTAGGAAATTATATAAATATCATAATTTATTTTTTTTGAATTCCCCAACAAAAACTTTCTTAATTGAAAATCCATTTTAACTTAGAATAATTCTGCACTCATTGACAAAATTCCAATTCTTCATACTTCTCAGGAAAAATAATTCTCTGGCAGTTTAAACTATGAGGTTCCAATTGGAAAAATATAAATCAAAAAGTTGTCAAAAAACTGAGGGGTCTTCAAGAACCTAAGGATTATTATTATTATAAGGTACCATCAAGACCTGGTTTGAATTCCATGGATTTTTACAAAATTTGATTTTTTTTGAAAATTAAGGATTCAAATGAGTATTTCAAATCCTTTTGGATTTTATTTCGTCTCGTTGTCTTACAAATACAAATGTTATTTTCAATTGTTGAGGTGTGACGCCGATTCGGAAATTCGAATGATGAGGTCAGCATTTACATGATCAGATTAAATAGGAAACGGTTATTCTGCAGGGCAGTTCTATATCAATAACAGGATCTAAAAATACAGGGGCTATCAGGTGGAATGATTCAATGTTTTGAATAATTTTTTATTCAAGGTGCGTAAAAAAATTGATGGGCTGCTTTGATAATAACGTGATTTATTCTGAATTTTTTCCATGGGGATCTGCTTTCAAGGAATTATTTAGAATGGTTTCAGTTTGGTGCCGTTCATCGGGTTTAGTGCAAAATGATTAAGTGTACTAGTAGCAGCTATATTGGGAAGCGAGTATTTTCGGAAGCTGATTGGTCAATGAAGTATATTATACAGTAGGAACAAATTAGATCCAAAAAAATAGCTTTACTTGAAACCTAAACGCCATCTAAATGAGCACGCCAGGTTCAAAGGTAATACGTTTTTCTGAGCTTGTTTCACTTCTATTTGTCCTGTTTCCCAAATTCCAAACAATTAATATAATAAAAAATGTTTCAAATTTTCTCTTTCAATTTAATAAAGGATAAGTGGGTCAGAACGGTATTAAAATCATAAACATTTATTCATGATAAGTTATTGACAAATGGACTGGTAAAATTTAGAAATTTCGCGAGTATTTTTTTTTAATTCTAGGGAGATTTTCTAAAACATGTATTTTGAAAAAATGGGGGGTTGGGTGGTTACAGCATGGGACCTTCCCTTGCGAATGTAAAATCTCGAACATTAACAAACTCATCAGAAACCATGTTCAATTAAAGTAGAGTTCAAACTGAGTATAAGCCATGAAATGTTTTAAGAGGTAACTTTGCAATTTTTACCAAAACACAAAATCCTGAACCTGAAAAGTTTAACATGGTTTTTCAATATTTATCAGCCAAGTTACATTCTTTCACAAAATTTGAACGTCCTTGGATTGTAGACTTAGAAGAAAAAAAATGAAATCCTAATAATTAAAAGATTTTTTTCCCTCCGAAGTAATTAATTTCGTAGTTGGATTTTAATAAAAATACTTTTCACACCCACAAAATTCCAAGGGTGTGAAGGGGACAAATCCACGGGAGTATTGAACACTAGAATTTTAAAAATGAGCTCAACATTATACAATATAGAGAAATGAGTCGGAAGGGTAGAGACGTCGCTAATGCTGCCCTATGTGACTGCTCAAATTATTACACACTGACAATATTGAGGGAAATAACGCCATTTTAAAATAATATTAATTGATCAGCTTGACGTGCTTTGTACTTGGCTGGTATTCAAGGTTTTTGCTTCATCTCGTAACACATTGGTGACAAAATTTGGAACTAAAGTCTTCGTCAGTTTCAGACATCCAAGACTTTTCTTTCACTACCTAACTTGTGCTTCATGCGAAGTTTGCAATGAACGAAGCGAATTATTCTCGCTGTAGATGCTAGGATATTTTGAGACAAACAAACGAATGGCGCTAAAATATTACAAAAAAATCAAAACAATTTTATACATATTTTATTGCAATTTAATAAATAACCATGAAATGTATTAAAAATCTTCACATTTACAATACAAGGATTTTAACTTGTATTATTTGTATTAATTGTGAATTTTAAAAAACAGTGTTAATTTTATGTCCACATGTTAAGGAGCGGCTTGTTCTTAAATGCCAATTCTTACTCCACTGGATTTTTCTCTTACAAGTCCTTTCTCGAAAATTTATACTAGTATAGTGTAAAAAGTTCTTTGAATTTTAAGATAAGAAAATTTTAAACTCGATTTCTAAACTCAATCAAGACTAGTCGAGAAGGTAACACAAGTGAATGTATCATAACGAATTATAGTGAATTCCAAAGTCGGCATTTAACTTCAGCACTATAAAATATTTTTAGCGGAGTATCTTTCTACACTTTTAAATCCTATGAAACTAGGATTTATGAGAGTTTGACACCCTTCGCGGGATTTTACAAAAACAGGCCAGACTATCCTACACATAACATACATTTGAGCCATATCCTTGGGAGTTGTCAAACGACGATGAGATTTTGTTAAAATGACGGTCATGGATGAATGACAGAACCGGACCATTTTGCAACAAACACAGGTTAATACGCTCCCATTTAAAAAAATAATCATTTAAAGGCGCGATCATTTCACAACAAAACGATCTTAGACGATGGATACATTATTTGCTAAATTTTAGTACCTAATATTAATAAACTAATCAGGGGTACGAAAAAAAACGGCTGAAAATGGTACAAAGGAAAGTGTGAGCGGGAGGAGCAAAATTCTAAAACAAATTTAAACACTAAAATATTATGTATCCAAAATTTAGAATTTATTCAAAAGTTTCCTTACAATTTTGTAAAGGTGAAATATTTTTTTAAATGTCATTATTTACAAATCCTGACTATTTTTGGGTACTAATTCGTGCACATATTCATTTCAAATCGTGGTTTTGGGAACCGCTCAGACTTTACCCATGTTGGAGGACCTAATCAACTATCAACAAACCGTGTGTATTAAATTTCATAGACGGCGTCTATGGAATTTATTACAATTAAGTTTATCATTAAATGAAATTTTATGGAAATCGTTAATTAATCAATTCAAAGTAAACATGTTACCATGATCTGATGACTTGATGGTTGGGAACTTGTTTTGGGTGACGAAAATACGTTGGGTCTGCAAAGTTTGGGTATGCGCAAACGTAATTATAAATACAGTTTATTTTTGGGTCGTACTCACTAGCTAACAAATATATTTTTCAATAATGAAAATACAAGTGCGTTTTTTGGGTCGAAAAGTTTCTCCAAATAATACACTCAAAGCGTATGGGACGGATGGATTTTGAAAAACCCTCCAATTAAGGCCCAGAAGAATATATTGACACTTAGAGAAAGCATTGCCTGTGCCAACACCAAATTTCCTCTATTTACGGATTTCTCCTCTTTGGTTGGTACTTTTTGTGCTCATAAATTAATTGTGCTCTTTCAAAAAGTCTTTGGTTAACTCGACGGGGGAAAATACCGAGTCACATTATAATCAATTATTAGCCCATTTTAACTTAACCCTGACGTTTCGCTTAGGAAATAAATGAGAAACTATTGAAAATCACAATATGAGCATGTGTAACCCGAGGGCTTTGGAAGTTTTCGCATAAAAAAATGAAAGGCGTGAAGCTTCGCAATAAATAGTAAAGGAGAACATCGTCCTTAAACTGTAAGGTTCCGGAGCTACTAAGAAAAGGCCAAAATATATTAAAAGTCATGGAATGATTTAACTTGAGGAAATTATTTTATAATTTCCCACACATTTTAAATCGTAATTTCAAAGTAAAATTTGTATTAAATTAAATGAATGAAATTGTAGCGAACGCAAATAGAAAATACTTGTTCAAAATTTCACCGAAATTGTATTTCTCCCATGCAGATATTTGTTTGTAATAAGCAGACGCAGTTCAATAATTACGTTCTTTAAATAACAAGGACTCTTTGTATGTATTACTTCACGCACAATTTCATTTAAATTTCTACTTTTTACAATACATTTGTGCTTCTCACGGGCAGTAACCTGTAGAACCTATTATTTGATCCTGAACGTGTGTTTAAAATTCCATAATCGGCGTCTACAATTAACATTAAAAAAAATTGAAGTAACTGTAAATCCTGTGTTAATTAATTCAATGTATTTCGGATTTAGTAAAACAAGGTTTAACTTGGGCATTTTTAATTTAACTATAAAAAAATTAACTATCCAAACTATGCAAACCAATAAGGACGATAAATGATTCTCTGCTGACCCGATGATTACCCACAAGAGTTAGCATAACCTACTGGCCTGCAGCCTAAATTTAAACTGTAAAATCCCCGTCTAACTCCAGCAGTTTGTATTTTCAAAAAACAAAACGGACGTTAAATGCCAAACCCCAAGTTAAAGGTTACAGGAAATTCTATAAGTCTGTAATCCCATTTTTCTAATTTTTTTTAACTCTCAAAAACAAAAACACTACTCATTCCAAATTCTTTTGAGCTTGAAATATTCTGTACTCCTTGCATTGACAAAATCCCAATTCATTTTAATCATGAAACAATTTTTTTTTGCCATTTAAATCTTTTACACGGGTTTTTTACTCCCGAATTTCCAAAAATAACCTAAAAACATTTGTGTGGATAAATCTGAACAATAACTGTTAGAAAGGTTTGAATTTTTTGAATAATTATTAAAAATTGATCAAAGTGATACAAGAACTTAAAAATTTATTTTAAACATCCTTTGAACATTTTTTAAATTATGCAGTCAATAATTATTGACCGCATAATTTTAAAAAATGTAAGCTTTGACGGACCATAAAATACGCAAGATATTCCGGCTCACGCCCTTCACTCAAGAAATATTTGGAATTTTAAGTCCCCATGACTTTTTCAAAATTTGAGTAACTCCTTCAGCTTTGTCCTGCTGCACAAGGGTATTTTTTTATATTGCAACGCAGAATTTTATTCAAAATAGAAAAATTTCGTAAACTGTTTGTAACTTGTACAGTAAAAATGCATGGAACGTAACTTGAAAACACTTTTTCAAAATTTCACAAAGATTTGTACCATCAGCTATTTATTATTATTTTTAATAAAATGGAGGCTCTAAGAATCAAAGTTTTCGTACTCATGTCATTATTTCCAAATCATGACGGTTTTCCTGTAGTATGTAATCCGTTCACATTAAAATACAGTTTGGCCTTTGTACAATTTTGTGTACCTGTTTTCTGGTGAACTCACGGCACACGCTAGTACCCCCTCAACGTAGGTTTTAAATTCAATAAACGGTGTTTAAGTTTACCATTAAAAGAAAATTTAAGTAAGTCCTTAATTAATTAATTCCAAGTAATTCCGATGAAATGAAACAAAGTTCAACTCTTTTAAAATTGAAACACCCAATCCATGTAAAACATAATTTGCACATCATGACTGTTTTTGTGCATTAATCCGTCCACACATATATGCCTTGAAATTTGGCCTTGTTATGAACCTTCCGTCTCTCACCCTTGCAATTGAAAAGCCTCAGTTAACTACGTATTTCATTTCCAGCTTCTGCTGTAAATTCCATAAACGGTGTCTGAATTCACCATTAAAAGAAATTTTAAGTAAATCCCTAGGTAATTCGGATGGAGGTTTAACTTGGAAGTTTTTCATTCAACCATAAAAAAATTAATTACCGCAACTATATGGAAACCAATAACCCACAAGGGCGGGAAAAATTATTAATTAAATAATTATAAAAAACATTATAGCCGTAGACTAATGTTTGTGCTACATTACATATTAAATCCAAACGTTGAGCCCATTTATCCTCCAATTCCCACGGGTTTAATTAAATTGCTTATTTTCAATTCTAATTTAAACTTGTTATCCAGGAAATATGCGCGGGAATGTTTGCCAAGAATGAGAATACAATTATTGTGTTTTCTTACGTGCAAAATATTCTCCAATTAATATAATCATAGCGTAAGGGACAGATGGATTTTGAATAATCCTCCAATTAAGGCCTAAAAGACGTGTGATAAACACTAAATTTACGTATTACTGTATTTACGGATTCCTCCTCTTTGGTCGTGTTTTTTTATGCTCATTAATTAATTGTTTGTACCTTTAAAAAGTCTTGGGTGTTTACTAGCATGGGAAAAATACCCAGTCACAATATTAAAATGACAGGCTAAAACCCCACAGATATCTGAACATCTGGGCCACAACGGGTTTTAAATTGTAAATACGTAATTTATTCTCATTTCCTTCAGGGAAACATTGGAAATTCAATGTTAGCAAAAATCATCCAATTGTCATGGAATTTTTTGACAAATTAATATTTGGACAAAATAATTTCTTTAAAGCTACTTTTCATTTAGCCAAAACAGAGATTTGAGTTTATACAGAAAATTGAGTGGTTGGAAGCTTTACAGTTTTTCAAACGAGTTTTTTCATTTTAGGAAAGACACCTGAAAATCATAGGAATGTTTATTGTCACTATTTATGCTTTTATGAATTTTATTTGAATTTTTAAGGATGTATTGATGGAATTTGGAATGTAGATAAAAAGTGGAAATTTAGCGAATTAAGCACTGTAGGATGCGGTCAAGCCATGTGATAATCACGGTCTACTCCATTTGAGAAAGTGAGGCATGAATTTGTCATATTTGAACGCCGACCGCTTTCTTTAGTCCAAAAGTCCACGTGTAGCTTCTATGCACGATTAGCATGTTAATCGTGTACCGACAGCTGAACAAGAGTTTGGGAATAAAAATGAGGATCCCCAGCAAAAATATAGAAATCAGAACATGCTAAAAGCGAAAATCGAATACTAAGCGTCTGAAAAAATATTAATAAAATTTCCTACATGCGCCCTCAAATTAGCTACAGACAACGCATTGTTTCCTCCTCCTTTAGGGACTCGTCAGTGTAGCCTCCGAACAGCAGTAACAGTCAAAACATTAAAAAACTTGGCAACAAACTTCTTTACCACTAATAAATGAGAGTTGCAATATTCACCAACTCAATGGGACTTGCCGCCCCGAGGCCCAAAATATTTTTCTGTAATGGGGGTACTTTAAATATTTCCCTATTTATATGTTCAGAACGGGTCGTCATAGCGTAATGAGGAATAGCAGTTCTGAAAATCTAAATTTTCTCTTTCAGAATTGTCATTCCGTATATTTTTAGCTTTAAAGGGAGGGACGATATGGCGAGATGTGAATTTGGTGACATACATAAGGAATAACATGGGACTTTTCCCCACATTCTTCCCACCGTCGAGCTCCCTTGTCAGAGTTGGCAAAAACCCACCCATTTCATATAAAACCCAACCCAGGTGGGTTTTTGGGTTTTACTGGGTTTTTGGGGTTTTTGGGCAATTGGGTTTTTCGTATGTATTCCCCTGCAAAGAATACATGGAATGTTTTATGTTGTACGTACATGGTAGCCATCTTCTAGTGCAGTTTGGCGCTTCCTTCACCAAAGTACAAAACACGAGGTTGAGGAAAAGTGTTTTAATCGATTGGTATTAAAATTGTCAGCTTGGGAATTATTTAAATAATTATGAATTTTTAAGCAATTGAAAATAATTATTATATTGGAGCATTATAATTAAATACAGCTCCCAACCGTAAGTACTAAGTACGTACAACGTAAGTGTTAGGAAACAAAATGCATATCTATAACTGTATGTACTACGTGTTCTGTACATCTATATTAAATCTTAATTCATATTTAAATAAATCTTAAACTTCAGTGTGATTGATAAGTTGTTAAGATAATTGCAATTAAATAAAATTAATAATTTATAGTTTTTAAATAAATAGTTCATGTTGAAAGTTGAAACAAGAACCAAGGAAGAATCCACTCAAGTGCAAGTGCTTCAATCAAAATATTAAATTGATTTTGCTTCATTGGACTGAGATATTGCTACTCTATTAATAATTCTATTAATAATCTGATGTGACTGAGTGCATGGTTTTCACCACCCTTACTACAGTTTTAAATTGTAGGAATAAATAATAATAGTTCTAATTTTTAAAACGGTGTAAAAAACAAGAACTCAAAAAAGAAGACGGCTATCAGTCAAGAAGATAATACACATAATCACATAATTACCTTCTCTTATGTGTGCAAAATTTTATAATTCATTTTCAAAATGTATT
>JAQFXU010006087.1:0-10714 GCA_034693705.1 Spatulosminthurus flaviceps | reverse complement strand
TTCGCCCCCAGGAACTTTTTTTTATTCTGGGGCGTTGTAGTTGAAAAAGTTGCGGGCCTCCCTATCTAAACGCACGTTAAAGAACAAAGAAACTGGGAACAATGGTTTTTCCAAAAACAAAAAAATTTTTTTCACCGTTTCCAGGGTCCTTGCATTACGTAGTACTCAAAAGGTTAACTGAAACCACTCATCTCAGGACACAACTATATAATTTAATAATAATTTAATTCCATTTTTCAAGATTTGGTCCCGACTTTCGATACAAGCTTTTCATCATTACTATACTGGAATAGCATGGATTACCAATTCATGGATGTCAGCCATTTTGTGGCCACCATTTTGTCTGCAAATTTTTGTTAACGCACAACCCCTGGGTTTGTGCGTTGGATTTGTCCTTGGGCGTTAGAGTAGGGCGTTAGAGTCGGGCGTTGGATTTGTCCTTGGGCGTTGGAGTCGGGTGTTGGATTTTTCCTTGGGCGTTGGAGTCGGGCGTTGGATTTGGTCGATAGAGTCAGGCGTTGTTTTCGGTCGTTGGATTTGGCCTAAGCCGTTAGGAATTAGGGTTAGGCGTTAGATTTTATGGTCGTTAGGTTGGGGTCGCTAGGTATTAGGGTTTGCCTACAAAAGAATTATATTACTACACTACCTTATCTTTTCCCAATGATACGATCTAAAATCAAATTCCTGAAAACATAATTAACCAAGGTGTTCGACGGAAAAGAATTAAATCATTTAAAAATCCTGTAGTTTGCATCCTGCGTGTATGTATAGGAGTAAATCCACCCTAACTTATATAGTCCAGCTTGAGTGCTGACTCAGGGCAAAAACTGGACTGTCGGCAAGTCGGCACGAGATCCAAGAAACATGTGTATTTACATGATTGTTATGAAAGTAGAGACGTTAAAGGAAATCTATTATGCATACAGATGGTGAGGTTTTGTAATATACTCGATTTACGTGGTTTTTGGTCTTTTAGGTTTGGTAAGAACGGAAGAGAGGATGTACCAGACGGGCGGGCCTGCTACTACTAATCTATAGACATTTCCTGTGTGCTTGCGGTACTTTCAGTGAGCCTGAGGCCTGAAATGAGTGGGGATTCTGTAGGATCGTTCTGTTCTTAGCCTTTCAAGATGTTCAAAATGAATGGGAATTTAAAGTCACGCTGTGCCACGAACATATCTGTGCACAGCCAAAAGGGACTAAAGGGAGAATGCATGGGATGGCGGAAATCGACTGTACATGAACCTTTTATGTATCTATAGTGTCCAACATATATAAATCTAAGAAGTTTGGCTCATAAAATGTCTATTATGTATGTATGTTTAATCATTTATATAAAGGACTTCTTGAAGTAAAAAGGAGTAAGTAAAATTTAGAGCCGTATAAGGAGTTTCTGCATTGGCGGTGGTTGGGGATATGGGGAAGCAGTGAGAAACGGAGAGTGGAGGTTCAAACATTTGGGTACATAAGTAAGGATGGAGAGTGGAATCCGTGAGTTGGAGATAATAGTACATAGTAAGGAATAAGTGTACATGCACGTATAGAGCTGTTAGAAGGAGTAGAGATGATGCTGATGCTGGGTGGTATATGTGAAATTGTGAAGTTGGTGGTTGGTGTGCAAGTAAAGAGATGAGGATGAGACGAGGCTGGATATAAATGGGAAGTAGTACGTTTGTGTGAAGATGAGTTCGCGTGCGGCGGGTGAGGTTAGTTGGAAGTTTGGATGTTGCATTGGCTCCCCGTCCCACCCGTGACAAGAACATTTTCATTCATTCGATTCGGTAGGAGTTGAGCAAAGGTTCTTCGAGGTGTGGGAGTACTTTTGAAAAAAGCTTTTATTTGAAACCCGCTGGAATAGATTGACTCATTAGAAAGTGTTGCTATTGTAAAGTATTTCTCGTGTCGGGGTGTTGTTGTATGTGTGGGGAAGAGAAAAATAGGAATGGATGAGTGGGGAGTTCCGTGGGAATTTATTTGAAGGGGTAAAAATGATTGTTCGTTTGACTTGCGAGCGTAGGACTTGCGCCCCGAGTTCCAGGAGTGGCATTTATTGATCCTATACAATGTAGGCCTTTGCCCATTCCCTGAAAATCTCTTTCGCGTAGACAGTTGTCGTTGAATATTTGTTAGAGAGGAGCTTAGGCTCTCTTCTCTGATAAACCATTATTTTTGTCACTGGGTTCTGGGTTTGGGGTATGAACTCAAAAAATTCGTGGTAAATGTTTTTCCTGGAAAAATTTCAATGAATTTTGATTAGGACGTTGGAAAATAGTTGGTGCCAAAAATTATTCTTAAGGAAATTTGCGGAGGGTGCAGGAGTCAGGGTGTTTAGAGGCGGAGACCATAAACGGATCCAGTGAACGGAGGAACCATGACGACTTCGGTTCATCAGAGTCACATGCCACCATTTCTGGCAAGATTTTTCCATCGGTTTCCTCACTTGAATGTGACGGGACACAAAGTCAACTCTACCTTTGATTACAATAATCAAGTCTACTTGGAATCTTTGGGAATTTTAGCGTCATTCCCTGCTTTAATTCTTATTCTCATCCTAGTCGTCCTTCTGATTTACCTCTTGACCAGGTGTTGTGACAGACATGCCAAACGGGACAGATCTTTTGTTTGTCTTAAAATTATCCTCGGACTATTGGGAATGGCGACTTGGTAAGTTTGTTTTGGTATTATAATGGATGCGTTGTGTTCATTCCCTCTGGGGAACTGGTTTTCTTATGTTGGGAAACATTTGAATTTTAATCAGTGCCGTTATGATTTGAATTTGCTCTAAATAGTGCATCTATCGGTTTGGGACTGTATGGTAATGACGATTTTCATAATGGAATTGAAACTGTTGTTACATCACTCAAGAACATTCAGCTATATTTTGTCTTCGTATCCAATCAGGTATGTCAGTTATTTCCGGTTTCATTATAGATATCAGGATTTGTTTTACCTCCTTAAGTATTAGGACCTGGTTTTGTTTACGTTTATTTGATTTGTGATTTGTTTAGAATTTTGGTAGTAATGAAATTTTGTGAGATTTGCATGTATTAGAGATGGCAGCAGGAAAACACTGAAATTGTGTAATGATAAAGCATTTGTTTATTTACGCATGCAAAAATGTAAAGATGTCATGCAGCTAATATGTTGATCGATGGTGGATTTCCCTGCAGACATTTAATCATTGCTCTTTAAATGTTACAGACCCTGGAAGCACAAGCTTCAATAGAAAGAGGTGTTTTCCCTTTAATGTCACAACTCGGTGTCGTCTTTGAAAGGCCACTGGTGAGTCAAGCGTGTTGTACTTTGATACTCATTGATTGTGTATTCGAATTTTGTTTAGTGTCAGCATCAAATAAGATATGATCCTGCAACCACTGTTTCGAATTAGGTTTGACTGCGTTTGTGTATTTCCCCCATATATAGGCAAATAAAAGCATGCACGTCGAACTGCTAGCTCAAATGCAGTACATGGAGGGCAATATAACTCAAACGCTGGAGCAAATAAGTATTTTAAATGTCAATACTGATCAAGTTGGTAAACATGTTGGAGCTCATAACATTATTCAACTAATCGAAAGCATCAGGTAAGCCGGATCATAGTTATATTATTTCCATTGCATAGATATTTATAATCGTGCAATAAAAATCGATCATCTGGTTACATAGGATTCATAATTAACTTTTTTTGTTTCAGATGGCCCAGCACACTGACTCTCTTGATTATCTTTATAATATTCTGTGTAGTGTTGTTCTATGCTATCGTGAGACATTCCAGGTGTTGTTTCATAACGTAGGTATTTTATGTTCATCGGATTCGTGGTAAAACTGTAGCGGCCTATTTGAGATTTGCCCTAATTTCAAAAATTATTATAATTTCCAGGTTCTCAGTGCTGGGCCTCATCGCAGTCATTCTAAACTGGTCTCTTGTCTCTCTGTATCTTGTTGGAGCTGTCGTAAGTATTTTACCCACACAATATTGCCAACTGGCATTTAGATAGACACATTCCTCTGATGCAGCTTAATCATACTTGCTGTATGATTAAGTAGAAAACAGTCCCCGTAAGAGCAAAAGCCCTTACGGTTCGAACCAAGTTTAACCGCTAATAATTTTATAACCTTTTTTATAGTCTCTAGCAGATATTTGCATCAATCCAAATCGTGCAGCTACGTCGGAACTGCAAAATGGTGGAATCTCAACTGAAATATCAGATTTTTACATTAACTGTCAGTCACAACAGCGGGAAACAGATCCCTTCAAAGATAACTTGCTTCAAGCGCAAAAGTCAATAGAGAAAGCGCAGGATACTCTGAAACAAATCAACACAATTGCAACTGCACTATATTCATTCAATCGTGAAAAGGTATGTTATGTAGGCTGGAAGTCTGAATTATATCAAATATATAAATGTCGTAGGGACTTTTGATAGGGTGAGTTAAGTTCCGTTCGCCAATTGTCAATACTCGATAGAAGTGCCTAGAGCAGCGTGAAGGTGTTCTATTATTTTGCATAATTATCAATTTTACGAGGTTTTATAACGTCGCTAGTTTTTGGAAAGAATTTCCCTATGAATCTCAAAGTACATTTTACAGGATATTTTTATTAGTTATCGATTCTGACTGGTTGTGAAAATTACAACCGTGCTGATTAGTAGCAAGCTGCTTGAGAATATATGGTTACAAGGCGGAATGAGTAAGTACTCGGTAATGTTCAGCCCAAGATAGCGTATGAATCACGAACACGCAAAACGTGATAAATGAGTTTATTTGTCATCGTATTTCTCATGTATACTTTATTTGTGTCCACCATCCGCTACCACCACGTTCGGGTAGTTTTTTTTTACCTTATATCATTAATTATATGGATTTCAGAAATTCAAGTATTCACTTATGAATCTAAAACGAAGTTTATTTCAAGGAAAATGTCGAGACTAGACATTGAGGATTTTGAGCTATTACGGCTGTAGTATCATTTATACTGACCTGAATCTCATACAACATAATTATATGGCTTTACAGCTTCCTAATTAATACGTAGCATTTACTTACTTACTTTCGTTTGCTTTATTGAAATGTAGTGCCACAGAGCGAAGGCTTACTTCTAATCGAATTATTTGAAAATTGAATTAACACAAACACAAGTTATAGTGAAGTTAGCTTTAATATTTGAGCTGTACCGGTTAACATGAATATAATTATATAATATAATTATAATATATTTTCACGCGCCCTGAAATATCTAAAGGCAAGGTATGGAGTTAAAAAATGATTTGACGGTGTCTACTGGCCAGTACAAATTCACTTAAGCAATCATATATGGCAAAACCCTGGTTACACGTCAATGGTCCAAATGTTTTCCATTGTCTACTTTTTAGTGTATAGCCATTAGACGTTACTATAATCATTTAAATTTTAAATGGAGGCGAAATCACCTATAAAGGCTATAGTTGGCAATGCTTTTGCAATATGCTAACGTAATAAACAGCATGATTGAAGCTGAAAGTTTATTTATTGATTTTTGTTTAGGTTGAGACTGTCATTGAAAAGCTTTTCACAGAATTATACCATTTGGAAAACATTGTTGGAGAAGTAAGTTATTATCTTTCGTTGACATTTTTCGTAAGTCATTCTTCTTTTTGAACGCTTTTCAAGTAAATTAACACAATTAGTACGGAGTACACGAAAAGCTTCCGATTGCACTACAGATCTCGACGAGGACTGATTGCCAGCCCATTAATGGACATTGGATAAAAGGAGTGGAAGGACTCTGCACCGTCACTTTATACGGTCTAAGCTTTCTGCTTTTATCCTCAGTTATAACTGCTTTTCTGTTTACTCTCCTTGTGGGACTTGATTCTCACACATGGATCTACATTCAGAAAAGGTTCGTTGTAGTTCGGGGTAGTTAAAAATAGAAGTAAATTATTTTTTCGCACCTCCAGAAGCATAAATTTGCAGGTGAAACAAACAGATTTGGATTTGAATTTTCAGTATTTAAACATCTAAGATGTAATTTCAGGAAGCAGTGTATGAATGGTGGGGCTGAAGAGTGCGTGTCCTTCCTACCATCGGGTTACGGTGACAGAAGCGGGACTGGTACCGGACGTCGAACTGGAGGCGCGGGGTTGAATCCTTATTTAATTAACCAAACAACGCACGATTGGTCTTGCTCGTCTGCCCTGATGGAACATGAGCCCACCCCTCTGTATTTATTCGTTTAAAATATTTAACTACATTTACATTTAGTTCGCAACTTTCAAAAACTTCTGTTTGCTTATTATGCATCCTGAAGGGGTATTCAACTGCGTTATTGTAGATATACTGACTAACCCATTACATATTATAGAACTCGGACGCAAAACCTATTGTTTTAACCTTCAAGCTTTTCCTGGTGCTTAGACTACTCGGTTCACGGTTCTGTTGCTATTCGTTGGCTGAAGCGGCACCAATTTTTTGAGGATTTTCAAGAGGCAAACATTTTGTACTGTTTCATTTTGGGATTTAACCAAGTTACATGTGCAGTAATTCTGATGAAGTTTTAAATTGTTTTGTTTTTTTATAATTCCATGTAACAGTAAGCTCCAGTAAGCTATGTGATAGATTGATTATTAGATATCTCTGCTAGGTCGATTTTGAACTTGGAAGATCTGAGAATGAGAAAGGTCATGCTCATGAACGCAAGAGTTATAACCTATAGGATTGTTGTCGGCTAATAATTAGTACTATTACCATTACCTTGAAGAGACTTTCTATAGTGCAAAGCTTGTGCGGGCTTTTTATTTGATGTAGTTTTCATATGAATTAATGAGATTTGACCAAAAATTGTATACTATTTATACCTTACCCCCGTTTATAGCAGCTGATAAACTGATAGTATTGACCATTGCTGTCCATGAATAGTAGTTTCGCTACGAAAAGACCATTTCAAAAAAGCTTTCCAGAAGTTTACGTGTGTATTTCAGTTTGGCTGGATAATTGGCATGTAATCAGTGAATACCCCTCAAATCTGTACAAAAAACCTTTTTGTGGAATGAATACTTTTGAGTAGGCTGCTGAATTGTGCTATTTAGTTACAAGCAACAACTAACTACTGTTTATACTTTGATCATATGACCATAAGTACGTGTAATTATTGACTTTAAAACTGTGTTTCTATGTATTTGTTTTTTTATTATTTCCAGCGTTCTCTTGCGAGAGTCTCGTGTTTGAAATAAGCTAGCATAAGAATTTATTTCTCTGTTGTGCGATATTTCTGTTCTGTGTATGTTGTCATGTTGCTTTGTCAATGTGAGTGTACATTTCTGCATGATAAAATTATTATATTTTACAGAGGTGGCGGTGGGGGAAGTAGTTAGCGATACTTTGTTCGTAGTAGCAAATAATAGTGATTGCTTGGAACCTTAGTGCCCGAATATTATTGGCTATATTAATTAAATGGTTATATGATGTCCCAAGCAGGAATGGAACAAGACAGATTGAGTACGGCAGTCACCACCACCACCAAGGGAGGATGTACGAAGCAGGGTCCATGGGTCACACCCTGCTTGGACCCAACAATGGCCAGTACGCGACTCTAAGCAAACAATGTAAAACCCTTGAATCCAATGATTTCTACTGACCCAGCTATAAATAATTTTACAAAATATTATTATTCTTTTTCCAAGATCTTATGCAAATAAGATTTTCACTCTTGTATAGTTGTATGCTACCTAGTCATATTTACTGAACAATTATTTGCGGCTTTTGGCGCAGTACACCGTACCAGGGATGACTTAATTCAATACCAGTCTTTTATTTTTATGCTTGCTCGATATGTTAAGTAAATTCAAATCCTAGTACGTTTTTATCGTGTTCATTTTTATTCAGATGTTAAACTATTAAGTACGTTACGCTGATTGCTATTATACGATTTTACCACTAAAACCTCGTTTTGCCGGAAACTATAATAAATCGTAATTTTTCCTATTTCTGTATTCAGTTTTTCACTTTATTTTGCATTGTGTAGAATCTAGAAATAAAATGGTGAATAAGTTCGAGGATAGAGCATGCAGTAAAAGTACTTACTTACGCAGTCGTATTAGTTTTTTATTTGCTCAATTTGTCTATACCAAAGTGTAATTATTACTATTGTTAGTGAACGTAATACGGCGTACGACAAGCATTTCTTTGAATTGTCTCATATAAAACATGAGCTTATTGAATTAATTAATTAGCTTATTGTGCTGATTGATACGAAGACCATGAGCTCCTCCCCAATGTCACTAACTGCAAAAATTCCTTAGTAAAATTGTTCCACTATATATGCTCACTTCCGTTTTACCAAATTAATTTTAAGGAAGTTTTTTCAAAAATAACAACAATAACACTAATAATTATAATTATTATAATTACTTATAATTTGTAATGTGGTTATCGGCTGTGCAGCATTTGCCACAAAAGTTTCTATCTTGTAATTGACGTGTAAATTGACTTAGGGACCTTGTTGTATTTAACAGCAGCCGTTTATAGAAACCAGGCTAATAAGATCTTAAATCATTCCAGTATTACGACAAAAATTAGGATATTACAGAATACCTATATAGAAATATTACCTGCTTAGGCATTATTTATCCCAAAAACATGTAAAGAGTACAAAAGTATTATGCAACAAAATGTTCATCGAGTGACCAATCCGTACTATAGACGTTAATTTGATGCTGGTATTATTAATATTATTATAAACGTACATACTTTACTACTTACGTAGACACGTAAAAAAAATCAACCCGTTTTTGTATGTCTATAGATAAATACCCTCGGAACATTAATAGATTAGGAAATAATTGGAACTTATAGCTACATGCGAGGCAAAAATAGACAAAGACAAGACTCCATAATTTAACACATTGTGGTTGTAATGAAATGTAAGTACCGACTGCATGCATGTTAAGCGTACTATTAAAACTAACTAAAAGTTACTCTGTAAAACTGTACTGTTTTAAAAACACATTCCGGACTTGTACCCACTCTTTGGAGTTTGTAAGAAAAAGTTTGCGGAAATAAAAATAATGAATACGAGTTTCTACGCAAGAAATCATGTTACAACACGACGTATTCTTCAATTGATTTGCGGGCTCAGGAGTAAAATGTCTGGATCAATTGAAATAAATGTAAGACGCAAGCTCCTATAATTCCTTATTTAAGTGTACATGTTCGTCTGAAAATAAAATACACGCGTGAGATTTTTGGAATGAAACAGTATTTTGCTCAATTTGTTCGTTATGTTTAGAAACAGTATAAGCATTAATTGTATAGGATGATCACTAAACGCATAGTTGATTAAGTCTTTGAATAAAATACTGACAATTTATAAACTCCAATAATTTTTAGACTTAAGGTTACTGCTCGCTCACGCTAGTCACGCTCATGACAAATCCATGACATTTTAGTATGATGCATATTCTAACGAACGAAGACTTTATTGCCGAAAATGATAACGTGATGAACAGGCCAAACCCAACCTAAAGGATTTACAATTAGGATTAATAATAACTACACAGGTCAGTTAAACGCAAATGAGAAAATCTTTAAAACGTATAATTAACTGATGCAACGGATATGTCAGATTAGAAATAAGTATTTATTAGAATTTGTATGGGTTATAGTGGACTCCATAATGCTTTATTTATTTGCAACTAACAATAATAATAATTCTACTTCATTCGACTCGTACCTCATAATTACATACTGTATGTATGCATGGTATGCACTGTATGTATGGTTCCAGAGCTTGAGGGTACTTCAGTACCATGGCAGGGTCCCACGTGAAATCATAACGAGCTGCAGGGGTTTTCTTTTTCCCACACCTCTTAGGAAACGTGATATTAAAGGTGTATTAAATGTTTTCATTAGTTGATCCCGTAGATAAGAGGGATAGAAATGATCTGGCTGAGTTGATACTGCTGTAACCTAGTCCTTTCTGTAGTAAGTGATTCAAGAAGTCAAGAGTCGATTGAAGTGATGGAAGCAGGGGAATATGTTGTTTTGTGGAGCAAAATTCCAGCCAGGTCTTACAATGAACGATGTACTGTTTCCAACTGGATTCAGAAATTGATGAAAGAATAGTTTGAAATAATATTCAACTTTTGAATCATTCGCTTGCGCAAAAAAGCAAGCTGGTATTTGCGTTTTCTCGGATGCCGAAAAAAAAGATTTGCAGATAACTTCAGAACCCTTAGGTTTGCTTCAAAGATCAAGGCCTTAAAGTCGATGCGGGGAAAAACTACATTCACCTGAATTTTTGTGCCCCTTCAAGTACCCAAACTTTTTAAGAAATTCAATGTTTTCAACAGATTTAGGTACTTACTGCGTTGCTCCATTTAAAAAGCATTAGGCATTTTTTAAAAGTTGTTCCCCCACATGGATTTTTGAAAAAAATTGCATAAAAATAGTTTTATCACACATGAACTCCCTTGCAAAATTTCATGATTGGACCTCCAGGGCTAGTACCCTTAAACAGTATTTCAATATTTTGTATGTATGTATCTTTATTGTGTTTTCGAGCTAGCTCATACAAAAAATATAACAATAATGCTTAACATCAAGCGTACTTTATAATAATTGGAAAGATAGTCATTTTTTGACTACCTTTTTCCCGTAGATTCTACATATCTCACCACAAAGGTCATATACTTTCTCGAGATTTGCATTTTCATTATCACAAAGCAGATCACAAAAA
>JAQFXU010006086.1:0-10714 GCA_034693705.1 Spatulosminthurus flaviceps | reverse complement strand
TTTTTAAAATTTATTTTATTTAGGTAGGATATAGGATACGGGGATTCTCCTATCCAAGCCTTAAAGTTGAAGGATGAGGTAATTGGCAGTTCAATTTTTTAGTCTTTAAAGCATTTACAGAAGTAATTTTCTATGCTAAAATTTCAGATTACTTACCGATGCATAAACATGACAGTACAGTACTAAACGCTGCTCATTTTTTATTTTGTTTGTAGGTCCTTGGCGCCAGTTAATATTTTTCAAGGCAGACCCTCTCGGACATTTTATTAAGAAGCAAGTTGGTGATAAGTTCAAAGTTCGTGAGGACGATAAAATGATATCACTTAATTTTATGCATAGTTCTATTGCCAAATCAATTGGTTTTTAATTTTCCTATCAATCATTGTTTTCAACCAAAGCTGTCTGAGATTTAGCTTCGGTATAACCCTAATTTTTGGGACAGAATTTCCCTTCAAGCAAACAGATAATCCACGTGACGACAATATTTTCAATGTTACGCGTTTTGGTTCTTAATTTTAATTAGTTGAGAGATATTCAGGAGTCCGTAAAACTTATGAGGGAATTCAATCATCAGCGTTAAACTTGACCAGTTAAATTAACGGAACGCATCTAATAAATACCTTGGAATAATTCTGAATGCATTTAAAATTGTTATGAATAATACACCTCAATTCTGATTCCAAATATTGTGTTTAATTTTCTCGTCAATTTCAATGGAATACTTTGTAAACTCAAGATCCTCGTATGTGAAATTATAATTATTACTTGCACTACAATTACTGATGCACGTAGGGTAGGATGCAAAGTATGCATGTAGTATATGCAATTTTATTTTCCTCTTTCAATGTTTCCAGCTTGTAACAATCTTTGGATGGTGAAAGAAGTTTTCAAATAACCACCTGGTAATTAATGGGCAAGAAAATTAATGTTGATACTCCAGACAAGAGAAACTTTGTTTCGAGACATTATTCTTAGTATTATTATAGATGGAGGAAGCAATGGATTGACAATGAAACAGTAGAGATTTCGATGCACGCGTGTGAAATTGGATAGGAGTATTTTGCAGCGATGGAGCAGGCAAAATGGAGCGCTAACCATACAGACGTACATACAATTCAAATGGGTCGATGTAAAGGAAAACCCTATTTTTTCACCAGTTACGTCATCCGATGTGATAAATGCGAGGGCTTTATTTTTAAGATTGTGGGGGTCCAATTTTGGCTTTGTAATGTAGTAATGAGCATATTTGGCTTTGAAATCACTGGTTTTCATTTCTACAATAAGGGGTAGAAGAAGGGGTTGCTGTCCATCTAATGCTACTTTTAATGAAATGTATACATCATAGACTTGACACAGTCCGGCGTAGAGCAATTGAACAGAAACATTTTTCTTTGACTAGCAAAGTGGCCCGAGGTTTAATCAAAACACGAGCTGAAAAATTGATCATATTTATTGGAAAGGTTTCCATTAAAATGGGAGTCACGGTGCCAATTTTTGCCGGTGCGCGGTGTATGGGAAATTTAAGTAAATTGAACAGCATTTTTGGTTTTGTCCGTTCCACAGTTAGTTCTTGAACCCATTTCGCGGACATCCCGTGTTTGGTAAAAAATGAAGTGATTTGGGTGTAAAACCGCCTCGAAATCGGGTAAAATCAGAGCGAAGAGTCAGAAAATTTTATAATTTTTTTAAACTAAAAATTGTTTGTTCTATCCAGGATTTTTGTACCCGAAGCGCTCAAACTCATTCCCCTAGAACTTTGGTCCTCGGAGGAGTAAAAATTTATGTAGTATCAATTGTGAAAGCTTAAGTGTCACACTTTCAGAATCTTTCACACTTATGACTCTGATATTTTAAGGATGTTTGCAAGGAATTACGAGGTCTTATAATGAAAATGGCAACATTTTCGGTATCCCAAAAAAATTCCCATAATATTTTGGACAAAATACAATTTTTACCTTGCACCCCCGTTACAGCACTTTTTGAGGCGGCAAGCCTCTGTAAACGTTGTCCCTCCATTTAACTAATGTTGAAAAAATTGACAAATGGGGTTATTGCAGCTAGCATGGTAACCATAGGGACATAATGTTTTTCCCCAAGATGCAGTTTACCATGCTGCTTCTCATGATTGAGAATTTTTTTACCAAACGCGGGATGTCCTTGAAATGGTTTCAAGGACTAACTGTGCGTTGCACAGTGGTATCACGTAAACTCGATCAAATAGTATTGTACGTACGTTTTTGGTGTTCAAGTCGTGGTCTCACGTCTGCAAACATTAACAGTTGTAGTCCCTGTTATTTATTTGGAGGAATGCGTCCACTCAGCTACTACTACGTCCTTGCTCAGGAAGTGTAGGCTCGACTATTTTACAGGGAAACATTTTTAATATTGTAGCAACTGCATGTCCAGCTGGTTAAGACGGACATATAAGTCATGAGGCTAGCCCAATTGATTGTCAACCTCCATCGTGGGCAAGTAAGCAATCTGTAGGAACCACTACGGGACCTACAGGGGTTTCCAGGTCAAACAAATTAAGTTTTTTGAAGGTAACAAGCATAGTAGTTATGTTATGCATGATTATACGGGTATATTTATTGATCTGTTGGGCAGAATTGAAACGTTTATGGTCAAAGGAAAAGAAAGGTTTTGAATATTACAAACACACACGCACAAACCTACATACCTAAATGTGATTGAAGTTGATAACAAATAATAAAAAAAGAATAAATATTAGAGAGGGGATTCATAAAAGTTGGGGCGGTCTGACAGGTTGAATACGGGATGGGATATAAGCTCGCCGTGCCCGGGAGCGTGGAGCCCAAATAGGGATGGTGCTGAGCTCGATGACTTCGGGCTCAATAAGTGCAGGAGCCAGCTGGAGTTCAACCAAATCGATAAGTGGTGGTTCATCAGCTGGATTGGGTGGGGTTCCGGTTTGACCGACTCCATAATTTGGATTGGTAAGGGTTGTCAGAGGGGGGCTCTCCCTTGGCTCATTATTGGTAAATCTTGATACCCCGTTTCCCCACCCGAAAGTTTTGCATTTGCAAATTCCCGATACTAAAAATCCGATGTTGGCCAAAATAAGTAACAGGAGAGGGTTCTGCTTTCTCGATTCTCGTACACGTGAAATCATTCAACCCACCGAAATTTCTGAAACAATACAAGACGACGGGTGCTCGAGTCTGCTGATTACGGCGTTGCAAAATAATACTTATTGACGAGTTCTCTTTCATTGGAAAACACTTGCTCCAAACGATAGGCAAAATACTGAAGAAAGTAAGCTTCTTTGATTGAAAATTTTATTGAAATGCGAACAACTACCAGGTTCTACTGTGTCTCCTGTTATTTCCTCTTCTTCATGGATGAGAGGGACGCACTTGCAGATCCCATCGGCAAAAGTAGCCCATTTACATTTATATATTTAATTAAATAAATTTATTAATGTATAAACACGACACACACGTACTGTTTACACAAGCTGGAAAATATAAATAAAAAATATATTTTGAGGGTTAAAATGCAAAAGGGGCTATGTGTTGAAAATATACAATTGTTATAGAATGGATTGAATGACCTACCCATTTCACGGTGGAAATCATTGGTTACTTTTGTACAAAAGAAAAGGTCCTGTGAGCTCTCACAAAACCATGCTGCATAAATTTACCGTTAGGTAAAAATAAAAGGCATATATCTATACGGCTGGACCTTTTGTTAAATTCGACTCTTCCAAAGTAAGCACCTTTTCATTGCATTTTCGTAGGCGTCAATTTTCTTCAATTCCAAGTTGGACTTTTGGGGTTGTCATTGTTCTTAAATTGTTTTTCGTAAAAATTTAGAAAATTCAATGGACTTGAGTATTTTTATACGAGATTTTGTTATAGAACTTTCGAGATTCTCAATACTTGAGTACGATAAACGTTTTTTCTTTAACGCTTGGACTTGGTAGTGAACACTCCCACCCCCCATTATTGCAAGAACTTCAAGAAGCATGTTTATTGTTGTATAGTTAACCGATTTATGCAACACCTTTATTTAAAAATTCATTATGTATATACTTTGGAGTGGGGCTATAAAAATGTTGAGTAGAATCCTTTTTCAAAAGAAAAATTTATTTTGGCCTAATTATTAAATAGCTTGGATAGCAACGGAAGCTTAATAATCGTTACGGATAACAGTCCTTGTAAGGAATGTCTATACAACCGCCTCTACAGTATATGTTGTTTTTATTGATGGATGTGGAATTAGCCTGAAAAAGTATTTCATTCTATCCTTGCTAATATTTTTCCACACATTAGATCATTTGCAAGCAAACGTTCGTTCGTGTTGATGAAACGGCGAGAGGTCATAAGGTAAAATTGTTAACAATTTTTTTGTTTATCATACAACACTAAAAGTAAATGCATGTTCTAAATAATTTTAACTGAAAATAAGATATGTTTGAAAATTGTGTGCGTAGTATATAGCTACGACAAAACTCTTATCTTCACTTAAGCTGTGGTGGCGCAGCGGTTATTGCACCGAAAAACTTTTGGCTCGGGAACGATGGAGAGGACAAGGAATATTTTGATTTTTTCGGAAGTTTTGGTGGCTTGTCTTTTTGGACATAACAGCATACCAGATGTCCCGGGTTCAAATTTCCTCGAGCACATAATTTGCTTTTGCATGTTACAGCATTAATTAATTAAATACGCGCAAAACAGTAATATTTGAATACAGTTTTCAGCAAATAATTTATTTTTTAACTCTAGTTGATTTAAACACTTGAATTAGTCCGATTTTAATTACTATGTGAGTATTCATCTCTTACGCATATTTGCTCATATATCTCATGACGCCGTTGGTAATAATTACACCTCGATTATTCAATCATGTTTGCATTGTGTGTGCAATTATTGCGTCGGCAACTCATGACAAAATTACTGAATGTTTTACCACAACGCTTGTTCACTCTCTTGAATATATTCTTTATTTTTCCTCTGTTTTAGTTAAGCGCACGGCTTGGGAGTTCATGATCCAGAAGAACTTCATGAAACTAAGGTAGGTTCGGCCGCTTCAGACGCAAACGATTCTAATCAGCAAATATTGAACGCTTCAGCTGGCTGTCGCTCTCATGTTATCTCACCTACGGCTGGCGATGGGACTAAATTTCCTGGAACGTGTTCACCATACTCTAATTTGACTGCCAGTCAAATAAAGGACAAGAAGATAATGAACAAAGTTTTAGGTATGCTGTTAACTCCAGTTGTACACAATAAGTAGTAAGAGCTATCATGAATACTTAATGTATTTGATTTAAGTTAATTTGTCTACAATAAATCGCTCTCAACGCATATAAATGATTATATCTGTGCTACGTGTATTTATAGGTTCCAGTGACGCGTCCTTTAACTTATACCAAGATAGGGAAGTGCGAAGGCAAAACAATGGCAGAATTTTTCGTTATCTCCAATCTACAAACCACGGGATATACCACAATATATATTATATCGAAAATATAAAATCCAAATTACAGGCGTCAGGCTTCGCAACCTCAACACAAAGATTTAACCCTGGAGCAGATGATGAAAACAGTATTGTAGATGATGAGGAAACCTTGAATGAGGTCACCCAACAATCACGGTTAAAAACCTATATTGGACAAAGCTGAAGAATTGGAAAAACTACCACGTGAACGTAATAACATAATAATATCCAGCTTAAAGTACTCACTTATAGTATTGTTAGAATATGGACTCTTTTTGGTCGTATACGTTGTAACATAGTGTTTGCTAATTAACTCTGCTCACACCATAATTTGTATTCGTGTCCCACAGCTCTTGCAAGGTATATGAATAATACGCTTCCATGGAATTCGCCATCAAAAATTTATGAACCAACAAAAAAAGGATCAAAACCCAAGACAAATCTTTCCGAACCGAATTGCATGATGTATGGGTGGGGCGACATTGTGCGGTATTTCTGTGACGTGTGTCCTACGGCTACAAAATACTACTTTCAAGCAACGTAATATTTTTACCTTCAGTCCCGTTATTGCTCGACCTCGTTTCAAGTCCTCAGTAATTCTTCAGCCCACAAAATTGTACTTAAATAATTTCCCGACTTTGCTTCCCCTTGTTATTATTATTTTTATTCAACGTTTCAACTGTTGACGACACAAAATAAATTTATTGAGCCTGTATTTAAAAACACAATTTACTCCTAACTGCTTCTCCACTTTTTCAAAAAAAATCCCAAATAACGCAGTCCTTGCTGCTCAATTACTTAAATGAAAATGGGTTTTCAAAAGTCCTCCAGTCCGCATCATACTCTGTAAGCTTTAAAGAAATGTGCCGGAACAAATATGTTACAGTTACATATCCCCTTCAGCTTTACACCAAAGCTTTTTTGCCCTCAATTCCCAACCATTCACTCCCCTTTTACAATTCCATTCGCAGTGCCTTGATCATCGTTACATTTCTGGGAACAATATTTTCAAATCCATGTACAATTTTCGCCCAGCCTTAAATGCATTGGCCTGGGCAAGAAATGTCGTCAAAAATATATTTTTATTTACCCAAAAGAAATTCCCTTCCTTCAATACCCTTATAAAAATGTTGACCTCGCTGGCAACATGGCCGCCAACGATTTTGCTCTCGAAGCAGTCTTTGTGTACTCCGTTTAGTAACTTCTCCGGCCTATACTACACGGACGGAAGAGAATTACATAAGTACATTCAAAGCACACAAACCGGAGGAGAACATAGAAAAGGAGGGGGATTACCAGCGGTCAAGGAAGGGCCTTGCAAAATTAGCATGTGAAAAAAATCTTATTAGATTGGATGCGAAACCTCAGACATACACCGTCATTGTAGTATACAAAGTGGAAAGATGTTTCATAAAAAGAGGAACAAATGGAGCGTGCGCGTGCTCATGCCCTTCCACTGGTATTTGCTACCACATAATTGCCGCGGTCATTGATGAAAAACTAATGCTAAAGTCCTTTCATATTAACGAGATTTCAATTTATCAAAAGCAGTTAATCTATAATATGCAAGACACCGACGGGAAACGCCTCGCATTAACTCAAGATGATAACTTTATTATTTTTATCTAACATATATAACCTGCGCAAACCATGTCTGTAAAGCAAGAAATTTGCGTGTGAGAATCATTTTGTACACAACAGCTGAATTCAAACATCTGATCTTTGGTCATGCGAACAATAAACAAAATACAATTTCAAACTGATACATATATGTATGCATATACCTTTACAAAGTGGTATATAAACATGTTCTCTTATATAGTTCACCTATTATATTTACTAATAACATTATTTACGGTTTTGACGGAAATTCACAATATGTATCAATACAATCAAACTATCAAATATTTTCGTGCGTGTTGTCTTGTGTCAACTGGTCGGCTTCGTTATTCTGGAGAGCTTGCAACTTGAGCTGTAATCAATCATCAAAAATAAAAAATACCGTACATAAAATTTGTATACTGAAAATTTATACGTAACGCTTGAGTAATATCCAATCATGTTCTCACCTGGTTTTCTTCGATACTACATTCAACATTCTGGATTTGCAGGTCAATGGCCAGGTTTTCGTGAAAATCCGCTACTATAGGTTTCTTCCCCCTTCGTTTGCGGCTTTTCTTTTTTTATTATGGATTTGTCTTCTTGCCTTACGACTATACAGATCAGTTAAAATTCTTTCGGTGTTTGCAGTCAGGACAATTTTAGTACGGTTGAAGGAGCTGACCCTCTCTGTATTTTGGCCATCAGCTGCTTGTCTAATTATTTCCTGCCTAGAAGCGACCAGTGTCATATTAAGTCCATTGTTTCGCTATTATTTTGTTTTTCTTATAAGACAGCAACATATTTAATAACTAATAAAATTATTTAACGACTCGGCGAGGTTTCTCGGGATTTTTTTTAAAATTTTCCATTAGCTCAGATCCGGGGCACGAATTTTTTCTTGCTCCACATACTCCACATGGTGTGGGTTCAGTCCAAACTGAATAGGCCTACGACATAGCTACAAACATTCCACAATTAATGTCAGTTGCAATATTTTCCCACTAACAGACGTTATTTAAATCCTCTACCTCAAGAGTATCCCATAATGACATTGTCAAATGAGGTAGAGGAATTTACTTACCTCTCGTGCTCCGCCTTCCTCCATTTGAAAAGGAATTACACATTGTTTTAATTCAAAAAACAATAATATAGTCATTTAAATACTTGATTTCTATTGCTTAGGAACAGGTGTATAAACTCAAAACTTATCACACGTGGAGTTCAAGTAAATGCCAGGCTCAGATTCCGGAGGGGACTTTGTAGAAATCTCAAGCTTTTGGAATACATATAGCTTGGCATCGAACATTTCACAGTAGTTAAGCAATTAACAACATCCATTGGATTGATTTCCGTGGTAAAACCGAGGTCATGGCGTCCACATGGCTTTTTATGGTCTCGGGTAAATTTCAGTTTTAAAACCCTACCGTTGCATTGGAACTGAAAAAAAACTTTTAACAACAAAACAATCGATAAAACCAGTGGTACAAAACAAATTCGCGGGTACACTGCATTGTTGTGTTAATCTGCAGTTATACACCCAAACATGTACCCAACATCCCCTGAATCAACCATTACGACGAAACAGCCATAATAGTATTATTTCCTGAAGAATGATTACAGAAGTAGGAGGAAAAAAGGCCATTTTGTAAACTTTTTTTGAACACGGTACAAGGTGTGGCGTATAAAATTTTGCGAACCTTAACATTTTCCCAATTAAAAATGCCAACTGTAAAGTTGGCATTCCGAGATAAAATTTAAAATCATCAATCTATTTTTAAATTTTATGGAATGCCCTACAATAAAGTATTGAAAGTGATCCTATAATGTATAAACAACCTTGTATGACATTTCATTGTCGAGGGACCTGATGCTGCCCTAAAAATTATAAAATTACCTCACGTTTCCCAGGATCTTTTTTTTATTAAATCAAAAAATTTTGTAGAAAATTATTACCAACGAATTAGCTGTTATTGGAATTTCTAATTCCTTGGATTTTTTGTGATATCTCTATTTTCATCATTTCGGTCAATTCAAATAGTTTAATTTAATATCCAAATAAAATAAACTACGCAGTCGTGCACTTGGTTGAGGATTGCATTAGGACATATGCTGACAATTAAAAGGTTATTAGCCATTTCATTGCCAGACAACAGGTACACATCGAACCTCGAGTTTACCACGGGCACTCCATTTTTAATTCTATAATCGGCTAAACTTTGTGATGTTATTTGTTCTAAATTTTAATTTCATATGTTCATCAGTCAAAGAACTGAAAGAAGTAAAAAAACCTGGCAGGCATATACCAAGGATTGTGACATTTTTTTTAAATGAATTCCAACTAGGACATTACACAACTCGCCACACTATCACATTTATTCCGTGAAAAATATTAAAGCAATAAAGTTTTTCAGTAATTTTTCAAATTATTTGATAAGATCCAGTCAACTTTATTAAAAAGATTCGGATTTTTATAGAATATATAGATGAATTTAAACTTTGTGGAAAATCTTTGCCCAGCCCTCACCCTCGCTCTTAATTTTCCGATTTTTTGGTTTAGTTCCCTCCCCTCACCTCATGTGAGAGGATGCAATTTTAGTCAGCCCTTGCATTCAACCCTGTGAGGCTGAGGCACGAACTCAATCCGTGGTGAGGCTGCCCACCGGTGGATACATTTACTGAAACCTTTAGATTCTTTTAACTTTTCCCCTTACAATGTGTAGCTTCAAGATTTGGCCAAACAAAAAAGTCAGTTTTTTGTCAGTCCAATAATAAATGCAATGCACGAAGGACAACGTAATGAGAAAAATGTACGATGTACTACGGAAGAATAATGTTTTACAACATTATTCTTAATTTGAAAATTCTCTAATTTTCCTCCACCTATGATTTTTCTGTACAAGAATTATTATATTGGCTAGATTTTTTAATTTTGAATAAATTTTCCTAATTATTGTCATATTTAGTTTACATTTGATTACCTTACAAAGGGAGTCAATTTCCTACACGAAAATTTCCAATCCTAAGATTGACATTTTGGATTAATGTGCCCCTAATCCCGATTTTCCATTTAAATTGTATTCTGACTCCGATACATTAGCCGTGCATTCCTATGTATTCAGTAGGGTAGTGTATATTATTTGACATTTTCACTATAGCAACTGTGAACAAAGAATTCTTGTCGCTGCTATACTAAGACGCCAATTAGAAAATTACAATTTTTCCCTTACGCTAGAATAACAAGGTTTCCTTCCATGTAGCTTAAGTACATTGGTTATGGTCAGTGTCTATAATAGAGGTCAGCTAAAAATGGGTGGAATGCATTTGTCAATAAATGGAACAACGCTGGTGTCAATTGTAGAGTTGTTGCATACAGAGGTGTGGAAAATACTTGTTTTGAAAATACAAAATACAAATAAAAATACAAATTGCAAATACCCGAAAATACAAATACAAAATAAAAATACTGATCCGAGCAATAGTCAAATACATTCGCAAAATACAAATATAAAACGAATCAGCGAAATATCAAATACAAAATACAGTTGTATAAGTTCTAACAAAATACATATACAAAATACAAATGCATGATCACTGGTCAAATACAAAATGCAAATACAAATACCCAATAATTTTGTATTAAATACCAAAT
>JAQFXU010006085.1:0-10717 GCA_034693705.1 Spatulosminthurus flaviceps | reverse complement strand
ACTGTTTCCTTTGATTACGTAAATATTGTGCACTTCCGTGGCGTAGAATTGGGCCACAGCTGTAGAATTATTACAAGTAATACAAGTCCCAACCCAATTACAATTTCATTTCAAAATTAATTAAATCAACAAGATACAAATAAGTAGCACTTTATACCTGACTCGTACAAACGCGCCTACATAAATTTCATTGTCTCTTGTCCCTCATATAAAAGCTCATTGTAGAATTTCTACTAGACTTTTACAGGTGTCGAAATAATAGTGAAACCTCATCTAATATTCTCACAGATCCATCCATTCTAATTTCCAGGATATTTGAATAACCCTGAAACCTGACATTTCTTCCACGTCTTCTAATACATAAATTATGCAACCCGCCTTGTAACCGATTCTTCTTGCTCCTTGTAAATAAATGAAGAAGCATTATATTTCAATTGTCAAAGAGGAACTCTTCCTTTTTGTATAAAAAAGAGAAGGAGGTTAAAGGAATTAAAAATGATGCTTCCTCATTGAAAATTTATTTCCATAGAAGAAACGTGTTTGACTCGAACCGAAATTATTTGTTGTAGGGCCAGAGGAAGAATAAGATTGTTCATCATTGTCAATCCATGCAATCACATTCATAAAATCAGCTAC
The DNA here is from genome assembly GCA_034693705.1 of Spatulosminthurus flaviceps. Lineage (NCBI taxonomy): Eukaryota > Metazoa > Arthropoda > Collembola > Symphypleona > Sminthuridae > Spatulosminthurus > Spatulosminthurus flaviceps. The sequence continues at coordinate 10,081 of JAQFXU010006085.1, read as the reverse complement.
AAACGCTGGGATCACACACCGAAGAGTCGCACTATTCCCTCGAATCACATGTTCATTGTGAACTTCCACGATAAATTGTTGGGAGACAACTGTTGTTGTAGTAAAAAAAATTCAAAAAGATAAAAATCACACAATCAAATGTTTTTTTGTCAAACTTGTCTCAACTCATCTGGGATCACCATCTTCCTCTATAAAAACTATTTCTTATCTAGATAAAACACTCCTAATGATTCCTTATGGTTCACCACAACCATATAACTTCAACACTTGAAGAAGAAGAAAAACCTTTGTTTTATACCATCAAATAATGAATAGGACAGAGGAACATGAATGACAATGAAATATGACCTTATATCTGTAGCATATCATAGCATACAAAAAACCCGATACACTCTACATAATACTATGTACCATAGCCCGTTAAATCCGAATGCTTTTGCCAGGAAAAATATACTGTGCATGTGATAAAGACTCTACTAATATTTTCCAAATACCATATTGGTTAGGATTTGGTGTAAACGAGTCCCCAGTTGTGGTTGCCCATTCAGTGACAGTCAAAAAATCAGCCACATATGACGGCACTTGACATTTCATTATAGCGTTGTTTCCACGAATCGAGTGCTCTTTTATCGGGTCTACTTCATAGAACTGTGCTACCACTATTTAAATGCAAAGCATATAACATGTATACAAATAAAATATAAAATCTTGTAGAATTTGTAAATTTCTTCATGTTAATAACCATTATTTCATAGATAAAGATCATTTGTTTATAATGTGCCAGACTTGGCGTGAGTCAGCCCTTATATGTCAAACTGAACATATATACATTTAAGAAATACAAATTAAAACCCAAGAGTTACATAACTTGAGAATTGAAAGTAAACATAAAAAAATCATTTTACGACCACCCATATGTAAACATGTAAGATCTTTGTAGGCGGAAAAATTACTCCGCTCCAACTACACAACAATATTCCGCAGAACCACAATAACAAAAACCTGAGCCCATTGAGAGTGAGAGGAGGTGGTAAAAAGTTTGAAATATTGATAGAGATCCAATCTATTTAAAATTTAAACAAACAGCCTATATATTGTATGCTTCAACACTAAACGAATTTGTCTTATTGTTTACCACAGTGCATAGAACTAGCAAAATTTTAGCAATATCTATACATTGAAGATACTGATCAAAACCCAGCCCAAGAACAAATACTCGACTAATTTAGTAGTACTAAAAACCTCCAACGGTACAATAACTTACTCTGAGCCTGTTTTTTTCCACATCATAACATTACACCATTGTACTACTTGTCAACTCGACATTTAAATTGCCAACTTGTTAGTGTGATAGTAATTATTATGTGTGTATAGTAAATAAGTATTTGGGAAAAGGTCGATTGCACGGGGAGGGATAAGAGCTTCACACTTAAGTAAAATATATGGTAATCCTCTCCATATAATTGCGTGTAATTGATTGATATACAGAGATACATTACATATCCATATGACTGTAAACCTATGTCCCTGTCCGATTGCTCAAGATGTGTAATAATAATAATGAGTTACACGGAGAGCAACTATTGCAAATTAGATTAGTCATGATATGTATGATTGACGAGTTACCATATTTGTCATCTCTAGTAATGGGTACGTCATCCTGAAACCATGTGTCTACTTGAAGGAAATCGCTAATGTACGCTGGTATTCCACACTTAAATATTGCACTATTCCCACGTATCACATCTTCTTCGAATACTTTAGCCGCATAATGTTGGTTAACCACTAATGGAGAAAATATTTCTATCAAAACTTTGCCTGAGCTACATCCATTACCTCATTCAAATTCCTCTCTCACCATTCAATCCTTGTCAGTGAATTTACTCAACTTTATAAACATCAAGCTTAAAGATCAAATCCTTCAAAATAACAAAAAACCCTCAGTCTCAGAAAGATTTTAAACTTGAAAAAAGTAAAAGTATATAAGATTGAGAGACTGAAATAAATTTATGGGAGAGAGAAGGGAAAGGGAATGCGAAAGAATAAGGGAGTGAGTCAGTAACTCCGTGAGAGTTTTTTAAAATGTTTCAAAAATAAAAATGAATGAATAGAAAATGAACTGCTAAAGCTGCATATATGAGATGTCATGAACTCTAATGCCAGGAGATAAGTTCTACTCTCTTTGGAAGATGCAACTTGTGGGCAATGAATTTAACAAGGACGAGACATCATATGTAATTACATGGAAAACAGTCTAGTTTAATACTGTAAACTCTAACTTGGGGCAAATGCATCTGTCGGAATCTACACAGATGTTCCATTTTAACAGATGAGATGAGAGCTATATAACTAACTAACTAAGGGAGATTCCTATTCCTAAACTATTGGATTCTCGCCAACTAAAAATTTTTTTGTTTTTATAGTTTTAAATATCTAGACAGAGCTCTGCTTGTGCTTCTTTTCTTACACGTTTCACTTTTTCCTACCTCTCTCCCTATCCAGCTAAAATTTCTTATGTCAACAATAATAATTTCAATTTCTAGAATTGCGTACAGTTTTTTAACTGCGTGTACTACACTCGCAGAGAAACATAGAATGTCAATGCATATGTGCAAAGCTATACTAAAATACGCTTGTTCTCACGGCTTATTAAAAGCAATAGGAATAGAAAAAGAGAGCTCTATAAAATTAAGAGTAAATAGAAAACACATGTAGGAAATCCTGGAACACACACCTTTTCCTATATCTTCGTATATGTCATAAAAATTTTATTAAGTGTGGCATGACATTTTGAATTACGACAGAGTAACTAATAAATGCAATTTACCATGTCAATCTCATCCCTGTATTTACGCAAATGCTCCTTGATTTTCGGCTGGTTCAAGCAGATTTCTACCTCTGCCTTTTACTGTTTTACTATTAGCAGTAGCAGTGGAGTGAATGAATAACCTTCGTAAACAGAAGTAATGGTTTGTAATCCTAACATCTACATATTCTACATACATTTACAGCTTTATAGGGCCTCTTGCAAAGGGTACATATGTTTTTTCTTTACCAACGCGAGTTTTTGTTTGCACTATTTTTTGGCTTGACTTGACAACTAAAGGACTGTGTGTGTGAATCAAATATAAATTAAATGTTTACAATTGACAACTGCATTTTGCTTAACTTTCAGTTTCCTTCTGCTTTCGTATAACTATATGTATATGATTGGTACTCTTATTACAAATGTTCTATTTTTAGGCCAACATATTTATTTGTAAGGCTTTTTAGCATGTAAATAAATATAGGTAAATTAATGTAAATTAATGGTAAATATTTATGAAACTTTTATTGAGAAAATACCAAAAATTAAGGGGAAGTGTACCCCACCCAGCCACATGTCCTATAGTCCTTAAACTTGCTTTCTCCCGTTAGGGAGAGACTAAATTTATATGCATGGATTGTATAGAAAACCTACCATAATTATCATTTCTTTCAATGGGTGATTGGTCCTGAAACCATGAGTTGACAGACACAAAGTCACTCACGAATGCTGGTAAATGGCATTTCATGAGTCCGGAATTACCTCGAATCACATATTCTTCCATGACATTAGCAGCGTAGGCTTGGCTTACAACTGCATATAAGTTTATTTCAAAATATTTTAATTAATTCAAAGGATAACTAATTCTGCATACCTAGTATTTAGAAAACTGTAAATATGCTTTGTAAATACTAAAAGCTCCGTTGAATTGTCTTTAACTTTCTAATTTGTAAAGAGTGCTAAACCATGTAAATGATGCTAAAATAAGGATGACTTTGAGCATAAACACCGTCAAATATGTACCTCACACCTACAACATATAATAGTTTTATGGCGATCATTTTTCTAATTGTTCAAATTACTTTGTTACCTTCACCAGTATATATAGTAGCTACTACTTAATAAATGCAACCTTAGAATTAGCTGTAATTATGGGGTTACGAGAATAAAATAATTATGCATTATTATTATTATACTTGCATCTTGAAGCTACTGACTTTTTTCTAGTCTTCTCTGTTAAAATGTATAGGAAAATAAATCTAAGCTTTAATTTTTTTAAATGGTTATAATAATTATACCCTCAAGCAATACACATAATTAGGGTATCTATTTGTTATGAGTCGAGACATGGCATGTAAAATAAGTCATAAATAATGACTCATACTTCTAGCAGTAGAAAATGATTACTATTAAGACATGAGAAAATATAATTCCATGTAAATAGTCCTGAATCATGTGAAACTTTTAAAGAAAAATCCGAAGATACCACCAACCTGCTCGAACGTGAACATCTCGGGAATGAATGGTTCCGACAGTGTTGCGTGCCAAGCAAATGTACGTCTGAGCATGAACTTCTTGCCGGTAGTCTTCAGCCCGAAAGGGTGGAAAAACCAATGCTCCTGATGCCAATACCTGGAAAAATACAATCAGGAAACGGGTAAAAAAACTTCAGCCTCCACTCTTACACACACACACGCTACGCTCCTACATACAATTTATCACCTTTTACCTCTACTTCCTACTCATTGATCACCCAAGTCAAACTTGATTTCTCCTTCCATATAGAAAAACATATACCATCCATTTACTATGTGATGCAATAAAATTAGCATTGAACTCAAAACTTTCGCATTTTTCACATTTCCAGTGAAAGTGAGAATGGAACGTTTTTTTACCAGTATTTTAACATTCATATTTTCTGCCCTAGTTGAGTTTGAAAAAATCCATAGGAATCAATGAAAAATAACAAAAGGAAATCATGGCTCGAGCTAACGTATCAAAGCCCTTTAAAATCTTACCCTTCTGTAATACCTTTACAGGTAAAGAAAAGGTTCCTACACACCATGGGGGCCTCTGCACAATAAAATCTTTACCACTAACGTATCATTGCCCTGAAAGCAGATGAGAGGGTCCTTCGATTTTTATACCTTCTTGTATACTTTAACATTACACACCCAATCTACCTCTATAATATTAAAAGGATACCCTTTAGGCCTTGTTTATCCCTCAGGATCTCACACATCTACAATACAGACAGATTCAGTTTCCGAGAAAATAGACTCTCCTTATTCCCAAGCTCGAAAAGATTTACATGAGACCGTCCTCAAGGGTCTAGGCTAAACCTCTATCCTACAAATGTAAAGGAACTTCAACCAGGGAGAGTAAAAAAAATACATACATGTATAGAAAATGCATATCTATCTACACTTGAGGTAATGAGGATAATCTGTACAGAGGATGAAAGTACATTTGTGTGTAAAGAGAAGAAAACACTGAGCAGCTGTTGCCTCTCCTCTGGTTTTCCTTCGCCTCCTGTCGCCCTGTCCCAATTTTATTTCCTCACTTAAATCATCTTGCCACGTTTATAGTTTCCTACCTATAACGAAGGCTGAACCTGGCTCAGTCTATGGGAGTCTAACTAAGAGCGTCCAGGTGTTGTCTCAAATGTTAACATAGAAAATAATTATTTTACAATGAACATTTTTGCCTCCTTCAAAAATCTCCACAAGTTTGTGACAGTTGAAGAAAAACACTGTACACGGAGGATGATTTTTCCCATGCATGTATATATGCATTTTGTCCCTTAGAATTATAAATAATGTAAAAGAACTAAAAGAAAAATAAGTAATAAGAGCTCATAAGTATAGTATAGTGTGTACAATTAGTATGTACATATAATCAAGGCCAATGAATTTAGAGCAAGACTCTTAACACAAGAACTATTCACAAGGCAAGGGAAGATTGATATAGTGTTCTCGACCTACAATAACCAAGTTTAACTGCTCAATACAATTTTACTGATGAGACATATAGCTCTTTATGTACGGATACCATAATAAGACGTAGCTCTGTACGTATACGATTTAAGTGGATTTACAAAGGGGGAAATAAGGTCTTAAAAAGATTTGTTTTTTTCTTTTCACCTGTCGGAGTCCCGGTACATCGCCAACAGCAGTTCCATCCGCCCGGAGCCAAATTATTTCCGGTTGAGGATTCCCTCTAGCTTGACAAGGAATCTCAGCGCCAGTTGAATTTGAAAAATCCACTTTCGATGGAGGTTCTTTCACAAATACCGGTCCATTCTCCTCCTCGGAATTCGCCGGTGTATTTGCGAGTCCTGAAATTTTAACAAGAAACATCTCATCAATTATTCCTCACATCTACCTTGACCGTCGTAGATTGTACGAGCTAAATCCTCGTATATCTCCTTCCCTTCTCGTAAAAAATTCATTTCACACTATATAGAATTTATGTACAATCGATAACCTTCTATAACAAAGTAGTAGCGAGGAGTTGTAATGTGAAACATCGTGTAACATTGTGTAACATTGAGTAACTGCATTCACACTCATTCTTCCAAAAGAGAATACATGCTATATTTACAGCGAAAATGAAAATACTCTCACAGAATTTTTGCACCTACAGTAAAAGTCTGTCTATTGCATTGAACTGCGTGAACCGTCGGCTTTAAACCTCATAATAAAATCATGCTATCCTAGAATATCTCTATCCTAGAATCCCAATGCCACTGCAACTACAATTCCAAGAAAATACGCTTTTCTAACGTCACGCATTCTTTCCTCAAAAATCCAATGTTCAGGTTCTAGAGCATTTTTTTTATGTTAACTCCGACAAGTTGAATTTACGTAGGTACGGATATATTTATCTAAATATAGCAAAATCCCTTAGAACTTTACCACAAAATAAAAATATGCGAAGGCTAATCTTTTTACATATGAGAAAAGAAAAAGCATGGAGCAATTTGTCTGAAAGCATAGTTCCATGTAATTATCTTAAGTTCCTAGAAAAAGATATGAGGGAGGAATAACGGCACTGCCACACTGCAGCACTACCCGGAATTCCATCGGTTCCGTTGTAGAGTAATCCCATTAGAAAGACTACATTCCTTCAATGAGTCGTCTTAATTCAGTCGGAAAGTAATTTTTGACATTTCTAAATGTACGTTTTTTAGCCCTTTGGGCATAGGAAAAATCCATGTTATTTTCCATATTAAGCCATATGAATAAGTCTCATTCACTTTCTTAGATATTAAAAACACGGCTTTCTCATTCAGCTCACTAAATTAGAGAACCTCCCTTTGCTGAATGAAAGCAAAAATAATTATTAAAGGGATTATCAAAATCCACGCCCCACCTTAATAAAGGAAAAATTTACAGCTTAACTAGCTTTTTATGAAAGTTAGTTGATAGCCGTGGGAAAAAGATTCGGAAGGTTAAATTACTTTTGCTGATGATCTATAATACTCGGTAATAAGTTTATACAGTTTGTGGGTGTATAGTGAATCGGATGGGTGGGATATTTGCCATGGACATGTAAGAATTTACACAAATAATTATGAATGTGAGTGTGATTTTGTGAGATTTATTATAAGAGGGCATATCGTTCTGAGGAACATTTCGTATTATCATCACGATAATAATCACACATAGGTAGGGCAGGTTTGGTGGAAATTTTTTGGATACCTCGGATAAGAAAAAAATATACAATTTCTCAAAACCGCCCGCCCACATTTTTAACTACATGATCAAATGCATATAAGTTGCACTGATATGAGAAGTTGTAATATCCAACACGTTCAAATAACAACACAATCTTCAACCATCCATCATTTTATTCTTGGAAAGCCCTCAAGTGTAGCATTCGATATTCATGTAAAGAGCTCTGTGAATGCATGTATAGGATTACCAAGATGTATATTTATCTTAATATTAAAATTCTATACACTTTTATCACACGCTCTGTATTAACTCTTGGATATGTAAGTATAAATAGGATATCTTAGAGATTGGATTTTTTGGAGAAGAATGATGATGACTCATAATAATTCTGAATCAACTTTTACCAGTTACTACCGATGACATATGGCCCATTCATGTCCCTTATTATGCAGGACACATTTAACTTGAATTGTTTTTTTGCTCGTTACCATTCCAAAAGGAGAGCTACAACAAGACAGGGACAAAGTGCAGACAACTTACAATTCTAATGAGAGATCTCATGAACCGATATCTTAAGCCGTTGTGTAAAATACATTTTGAAAAAATTATTGTGGCCTCCGTAGAGCTATATGAACTTCGGAGAAAAAACAACCTCCAAGACAGGCTCAGCTTTCTCTTGACAATGTAGGGAGTAATGAGTCAGTATAAAATCGGACAAAAAAGTTTTTATTCCCTTACATTAACCAGTGATACTATTACTCGTCTGTTTTATATCAGATTTACTATAACTCAATTCTCAAAAGGAAGGACTAACAATCACATTTCAATCCGATATCCCCTTCAAGATTCGGTTAGAGATTTGTAAAGATAAACATGTTGCGATGTAATTGAGCACAGACCACAAGTTGATCTCCCAACTCCTCCAGCTCATTTTAAAATTTGATCGCTCCTTGGGAGTTTACATATTTAGAAGTTATAACCCTGTTGGAGCATCTTAAATCTTAAAATTAGAGCTCAAGAGTCAAAGTAAGTTGGTACCTTTGACAACATCCTGCTAAATGATTTGGGAGATTTGATAATTTAAACAAATGAATCTCATCTTTCTATGTATTTTTTTTCATACTGGGGATCCTCTATGCAGATGAAGCTTCGATCTTTAGATTTATTCTGGTACTTACATTATTACTGACAATACGTGACGCATTACGATGGTAATCTTACTAAAATAGCTCAATCCATAGCAAAGCAAGTTAATGACAATGTGTTTCTCATAGAGTCTTCTCCTTACAATTCCGCTTATATACTGCAGTGTACTATATAGAATCACTCGTTGATAAAGTCAAAGGTTAAGTTGCACAAATGAGAAAATATGTAATCCCACCCTCTCGTATAAGTGAACTTGATCTCCAATGAGCCAGGCAGCCGGTATATAGTAAAAAGAGCATAAAAACAAGAAGGTCCACGTGGAAATGAAAAGTCACGGTTGGAATCTAACAAAACTCCCATTTACTTTTATGGAGGGCTTAAAAACTATAATAGGCACATATGTACCGATACATAAGGCTCCTACACGTGGTTGTGGTTAATAGTCCAATTCAACATGAAACTCAGACAGAAGGAACACATTCAAAGTATATGGCCATACCCCTGACAAGACAAAGTTGGCGTATAATGAGGAGAAGGCAAATGTAAGTAGAAGACAAAAAAGACTAATCGGATGAAGAACTTGAAGGTTTTGATTAAAAGTAAAAGCAAAAAGTGCATTCTTCACTCTCGCTTAAAAGCAGAGCCAAAGGCATTGGAAGTTGTATAGGTAAAAGTTGGCATGTAAAATTGTGCGTGAGGAAACTCTTGCCATGATCAATGCAACCAATGAACAAATCGATACAAATGACATTTCCACATTAGTTCTTCCATTTCCTACATTCCCGTCTGCCTTAGTTTTTTTTACTACGCCTGTTTCACGATGCAATGCCACAGAAAAAAAATGCAATATGAATTTTTCTTCCAGTACACAAGAAATATGTAGCGTAATCTTCTTGAGCACCTGCTTAATACATACATGGAAAACCCCATACCCTATGAATAAATAATCAATCCTTTCTGTCAAGACAAGATCGATCAATATCAGGGGAACTTTTAGTACAAATGCAGACATATGTATAGTATTTTTTACCATCCCTGAACTTTAAAACTTTGAATTGAGTTGGAAAATCGGGGTAGACGAAATATCAAAAGACGGGAAGGAAAAGGGCAATTTAAGGCTAAGAGATGTACATTTATCCAAACAAGGGAAAAACTGTAGTAGCAAAATATGGGAGAGTTCATACTGTGAGTGTAGTCGAAAGCACAAGCAAAGCAACCAAATGAACAATCTTTCAGTCTAGATTTAAGAATGGAACAACAAGGGTTGAAAAGCATTTAAGGACCTTTAGACATCCTCCCCCAGCCTTTCTTAAGGAGCACGTGCAGCTGGAGCTTTTGTCCAAAAACATTTCCGAATGAGATGTTCAAAGCAATACATATCGTCGCTGGAGAATCAAAGTGGAATAATGCACGAGTTGCTTAAATACAAGGTGAAATAACCACCACCGAA
>JAQFXU010006084.1:0-10717 GCA_034693705.1 Spatulosminthurus flaviceps | reverse complement strand
GTATAACGTGCCTTATCGTATTTTTAAAAGAGCCTGGACATTTAGTATTTGATTGCGTGACTTGCCACCTTATAATAATCCTCATATATAGATTGTAGCCCTTTGCATTACACAGACAGCTAATGTGAATTTGTTCAGTGGTTCCTCCAGTCGCGTTATATTTGGTATAGAAAGTAAAAATTAGAGACAATAATTTGCCCCAATTGGGAAGTGCGTGGTGAGACTCTTGTTTATTTTACATCCTCGCCCTTTTAAATACATAGAGACATAATATTCATGCGAGAGAAAACTCGGAATAATTCCTCATCAATAATTCCATGGAATTATTAGCTCCCTTTTCTTTCTTCCTACCTACAAGATACACCACACCACACTTCACTACAATCACCCCGAGTTACATAATTCTAATGTTAAATCTATAGTTTTCCCCATGAAACTTATTTACAGACAATGATAATATGTTTAGAAGGAAGAGGACTTTTCCCATGGCTCCCAAACATTACCACATTATATACAATGACTTTAGCTCTTGTTTGTCCATTCACCTTGCTTTAGTTGGATGGGGTTGGGGAAGTGCTTGGATCAACTTGTATCAAATTCTCATTAATTCCCCAGCGCTCCTCATTTATCCCCTTCATTGTGTCTATAACAAGGTTGTGAATAATTCCAAAGCTCGCGACCATGTAGTTGGTGCCACATTAAATTACTCCTTATGTTCAAGCCAAATGAGTTGATTCCTTTCGCCCCGATACCTCAATTATTCATCTGGACTTGGACCACCGCCTTCATATTGCACTGTAGCTCGGATATAAGCTCAGTCCTGAGAAAACATTTCCACAACTTACATAAGAAAGCCCCGCTTTGATTCCACGTACGTTTTTACACAGAGCAAAAAATCATGAGCAGGTTGTCCGAGGGATCTTCACATAAAATTCATCTGTACCAAAGGAGAGGATAATCAGTGGATTTGAAGCGCTCTATGCTTTCCCCTTTATCTTCCATAATTTTTTCATGTCCTGGTTTTCTGCATTATCAAGAGCGATCCATTTGTGCAAATTTTAAGATTTACGACCTCCCATCTCAAAGCAAATATTATACGGAACACATGTAAACACATTTGATAAGCACAAAGAAATTCTTTTACAAATAAAACATCTGCACTCGCAGACATATGGATTTTGTTGGTGGTAAGCATACGTGAATAATTGTACAAACAGTTATTGCACATTAGGAAATAAATTCATGGAAATAAAATGAGGCGGCGCAAATGAGAAAGCATGGGATTTATGTTGCTATTAGTTAAGTGATGAACATTGTGAATGTCACGGTTTTTATTGAGAATGGTGTGAAGATCCAGAGAGCCAAGAGCCAAGGCGTTCGGCCCACGATGATGTTTTTTCCCGCCTCCAAAACTCACATTCATGTGAATATTCCTACAAGTAAGAAAATTCTGATACATGTACATATTTATTTACATGCAATAAGAAAGGAATTGAAAGTGACTAGTTGCTCATTAGCTGGTTTAAAAAAAAATAATGATGGAGAGGAGATGATGGAGCGGATGAACTTAAGCGGATTTTCTCTAAAGAACTTAATTTGATAAATCTTCCTCCATACCTTTTCCTCTCCTCCATAAAGACTCTCCCATCAATTTTACCATTCTACCATTATGCATCTCTACACATATGAGCAAATGTTTTTTCAAACTATTAAATCCTATTGTGGTCAAATGTGTAATGTTTTTATAAATGGATCCCTTTACTCTTGTTGTAGACAAGTTGGAGGATATGAGAAAATATTATATTATGATGGGATATGCATTTTTAGATTCCTACATCCACAGTACAAGGTTTATTATTATAGTATGGAAGGGCTATGAGATGAGACTATGGAGAGATATGATATGGTATTGCAAAGCGTGAAATCGATGAGATCCTTTCGTGAATATAGCGATAATTGGCTCTGACAGCTTGGATTCCCACAATAAAAACATAAATACACTTGATAATGGGGGTAGGTTTAGTCATTGAAGAGAGTGGCTCTTGAAAAACGGTCAATTCATTAAATCCATGCTGTTAAATGTTAGCGTTCCACATCAAAAATTTACTATCATGCAAGAGTGGTGTGCTCTAATGTGAACCTTACGTATGTAGCACTTCATGCTTTAAAAACTCCCATTTTTCCACTTTTGTCTTCCAACATATTACATTAAGGTATCGTTTATGTGTGGACGTGATTTCACCCGTGAATACATATGACAACGTACTTATACACATCTTCCCCATCCTTATTTCCCCTCTCCTTTATCTACTATATCTTTTAGTAGTAGTTTCATTCTGTACGGAATTATGTTCCACAGCGTGATAACACACAGAGTACGCTCTTCACAAACAATATGGAAAATGTATATATGTGCACGCTTTTTTACTCATTTCACACAAAGCAAATGGTCCGCTCTTGTCTCTCTCTCCCTCCTCTACTATTAAAATCAAACCACATACATATTTACTTTTACCTTCCAAATCGTCCACACAAACAAATATCCTTCTCATAATCCCTAAACCATAGGAAAAAACATTACTCATAGGGAAATACAAATAGAATACAGGGAAAAGGTGTGGGCAATAAAACTGTATACTTTCATGTCCTTTACGATCAAGTCTTGGCCAGGTCTTTAACTATACGAGTACGTATCCACATTACAGCACATTCCACTCCTTTAGTTGTATCCCTATAATTTATCATAGCGGAAGCTATATACGTACTTTGATACTATACATACCCGTTAATGGTTCATCCTCCTAGAGAATTGGAGTCAGTTGCTATTGAAGCACATGTAAAGGATGATCCATCCTTGTACATTTGTTTCTGTTTGTTTACTTTTCTGTACTTGAGTACACATCAACTTTTCATGTCCATACGCAACGTAAACGTAGGTTTGAAGGTACACAAATATCCGCATATATAAGTGTATTTAAATCTAATCACACATGTGTATATTCCGGGGTGCACTAGTATTTCCATGCTTGAATAAGTCTTTAGCACCCATAATTTTACAAATTCCCTTTTGGCCTTGCTAACACTATAGCTCATTCATTGAAATTGGTTATTGTGTTTACTAGCTATCCAGGATGTAGACACTAGTAAATTATTAATTCATGAAAGAGCGGCTCAACTTATTCTTGCTTCTGTGCTATACTTCGGGATGGGTTCTCCTTTTTCTGTAAATAGTATTGTACTGTTGGGAAATTCAAACTAGAATAATATTTCTGACGGAGAACAAAACAATAACTAAATTACGGAGCAGAATAGAAAAAACACATCACTATAATATTCACATCCTCTAGGAGATGGTCCAAAGAAAACAATATTGAGCCAAGCCTGAGCAAGCAAAATGTATAGTGACAGCAATATGAAATGGATTTTGCAACAAATTACAGTGCTAAAAACTCCATTGTATTAATTATTGCCAGGGAAATCACATAATTAAAAAAATATGGTTCCATCACTACTGTGGACATGGACTGCGTCTGACATGTTTAGTTACCCGGAAACTACAAGTTTCAAGTGTTTCACTAGCATTTTAGTACTTGATACCATAAAAGGGTTTTTACATATGGGGTTCTTCACAGCCACAAAACATGATTCAGGGGCATACAAAAGGATGCTATAATATAGTTTTTGGATAAATTTCAAAAGGTACTATCACTGCAAATGATGGGTTCAAAAAATAATAAATGTCTGAGTTTTCAAAGTGGCCAAATCTGTTTACTTATGTAAGAACGTTGGGGTACACTGGAGCGGATCTAGTCAAATTGTTGTAGAAATGATTAAAACAGCTGACACGGCACTTTCTGTAGTAAATTTTCCATTTCAGAGAAAGCACCTTTTTTGTACTTGAGACAAGAGAATGGATCTGTTTGAATCTAAACGTGAAGAAATAAGGCTACTATTAAGGAATCTGTTCATCTTCTAATATAGTATTTATTGGAGAGCTCCTTCCGACCGTTGAGATTCTTTTAAATGGAAAGTAAAATAATGTGAAGTGCGGGCTTGTTTTCATATTGAGAGTTATTGTTAGGGAAGAAGGATAATGTTGAGAGGTGGATGTGTGGCTTTGTTCGAGTGTTTATAAATCGAGAGGGATTAGAAAAATGTTATAAAATTCTAAAGTCTTGATTGCGTAGAATATTGAAGATTCATATTTCTATAGCTGCTCAAGTGCTATGGTAAATAAATGTTTGTTCAAAAAAAAAAGATGAAAAAATGAAAAATGGATGAGAAGTTAGGAGGAGAGACCTTATGAAAATACTGGGATTATGAATGAATGAACACAAATGGAGATTTTAGTCATTATGCTTTTAGATGGGATGGGAGAGACCACAAGCATTTAGGGTATCGCATAGATTACATGAGAGACGTGGAAATGTATCGGTGAGGAGACCATGGAGAGATTTTTATTTGTAACTTCCTTTTGTGTAACTCTATTCAATTTTAATCTATTAGGATTCATTATGTGAGCTTGAGTGAGAACCCCTCGGTGGTCCCATCCTCCAATTTTATGCATCCACATTTCCATATAAACTAAAGCCAACCGTTGGGTATAGCCCCAATATAGCCTTCGATATAGTCATGGGCCTGACTATATAAATTCACTTATAAAGAGTCCATCCATACCTGACCCAGTAATATTGCACTAGGAATTTGACTCCGTGGGATGTGGGAAGAAGGCTTATGTATATACATATGCAGATTAGGCTTGTATATTGCCACATAAATCCATGGAGGATATTATGCGAGCTTTGAAAAAAGCAATAATTTTCCCCCCATTAAGAGCACCCATAATATCTCCATGTTTGAACTGAGCGTTCATACATTTTCCCTGAAAAAACCAAAGAGAATTTTCGTAAACTGCTACTAAAAGCTATAGCTCATTGGGTAATTCATGTGACTGTTCTAACAGCAAGTAAATTTCTCAACCGTACCAAAACCAATAAATCAATTGCATCTGGATATATGATTTTTAACCGTGTACGTATAGTTCGTTCTATTACAAACCATCCTTACTCTCCAACCTTCTCTCTTCTAGACTTCATTTTTTTGCAGCAGCAGCCGCCGAAGCCAAGAGTCTTTCTAGCAGCTCCATGACAATTACTAGATGGGAAATGAATCTGTATGGGTGCGTGCTAGGAATAACAAGAAAAAATACGAGGACACCTTTCATAAGTGGGAAAAGAAAATGCTAAAATGCACTCCAAGGTCCGCACGGGATGTGGTGGAGGAGCGGGTATCAATGGTATCTTTACAAGATCCATCGTACAGAATGGAGAGAAAACATTATTTGTACACCCATTGTTACTGGAATATTATTATTACGTTAATATGATGTTGAATAGGGAAGAGAGCCTTGCCTATCTACACACTCCCCGCACATTATACTACTCCAGAAAAACCATACAGTATTCAGAGAGAGTGACCAAAGGCTCTCACACACAAACCAAACCCCTCTCAAAAGCTGTCTAATTCACCTAATGGATCGGTCCTCAATTTGACATGTCTCCTCTTCTCCTACCACTCCACAATTTTTCATTGTTGACTCTTTCAAGAACATGGCTCACGCCAGAAACTTACAATGTTTTCCTTTTTCTCAACCAAAGAGCAAATAATACTCTACTCCTCTTTTGTCACTTTTTTCCTATAGGCAAAAGGTGTTCATTTTTTTCCTCTCTGTATATACCGTACACTTTTTAGCCCATAATTATTACAAGTGCCAATGAAGATCCGAGCGTGGAGGTTCCTTAACAGTAAAAGTCCTACTATTAATGATGTCACAGTTCTATCCCTAATATGTGGCACTATATATGCATACATGCTCATGTTTTCTACTTCTCTTTTGAAGCTTATGGCTTTTAGATATGGCATCTGGAATAATTAGAATGTTGATTGTGTAAGATTGTATAGAAAAGAGCTCATCTCTGCTCCTCCCTTTGGCCATTTTTCCATGAATTTCTTTTCAAAGTTCAACTTATATAGGTATTTGCTTGTACTATCCACTTCAAGGCTTGCTCATGACTTTTTCAAGTTTTTGATAGATAGTGTGGGTTTATTATGTATAGGTAGTATTGTATAGAAAGGGCCATACCTGTAGCAATGGTTCATAAAGGCTATAAGTTGCTATTTCCAAGGGATGAATGAGGGTGGCACAGGCCCTTGTATTTCAATGTCTTTGAAAATTCTGATTGGAATTCAAGGTGTACTTCTGGAAGCGTGTGGACTTGCTTTGAAGCTGTTGAGCATGAAAAGACTCGTGTGTACATATTATTGTGATGAAGATTGGAAAAGGAGACTTGGAAAGTTACGTAAAGGATTTTCTGGATTTTGTCTCTAGGAGAACCTTTGACTAGAGAAGCTTTTCAGAATATGGTGTATTCTAATAAAACTATAGTTTTTTGGTATAGCTATATGCTATTTACAATGGATAATTCCTATACGGTTGGCCTGTGCCTGAGTAAAGTGTGTCTTATGGTGACTGGAAGAAGAGCCAGTGATTAAAAGTGTGGTTCAAGGAGAGAGAGAGCTCTACACTGGAGTGAGTGAAAAGTGGCTGTACTTTTGTCTGGTGGGGAGGGTACATTGTAATTTGTGAAAAAAGAGACTTGGTTTAGAAAATTTGACAATTGAGGTAGTAAGTGTTGTGGAGATGACAGAGAGAGAGAGAGAGCGAATGAAGTTTAAATGTGTACTTTTGCCAGTAATGGCAATATGTTCATGGCCTATGAAATTGATGGACTTGGACCAGTGAATGTTTTCCTTTCTTCCGTCACTTCCAGTCTATAAAACTGGTGTCCAGGACAATGGAGAGGAGTTTGTGCCACACAAGACGAACAAATAGCCGAATTGCTCTTTATTTCCTCCTCCTCACTCTCAACGAGCACCTACCTTTTGTCCGGACAAAGTCAACTTCACAAAATGACTCTGGGGTCCGTGTAATCCAGTTAACGGAGAGAAAACCTTGCCGTATAAATGTCACTCGTGATTTTTATTATGTAGGGAACAGATTAAATGAACCACACCATATTTCCAGCTTGTACACGGAAAAATTCATCTGTGAATCTCATGCTCCTTTTCCAGAGTACAAAACAATTTATACGCAATGGGTCATCCATGGCCAAAGAAATGATACTTTGGAAAAAATTACAACTGCTCCCCAGAACAAAATCAATTGACTCATTGTCACTTCTTTACCCTCAGAGCCTTTTGCCAATAATAAACCCCTCCACTCTGTAAAGTCTGTAATACAGCGAGCATTCATTCAACTTTTCCTTCCACCTTCCAGTGTCCCTGATTGATGGGACGAAGTCAATTGTTAAGGAAACCCTCAATGAAGTGCCAGGTCAGTCCATAATTTCTTTTCTCCGATAAAATGTTATTTTCCTCGTGATACTGTACGATTTCTTAAGAAAACTTATTCCTACTTTCCAGTATATTATATGTATATCTACTATGTATACGAGAAGACCCTACTCTTTTCAACTTTTGGTTTTTTTTCTTGCTTATTTACTGGCAAAGAGCAGATTCTGTTGTAGAGATGAAGGGACCTCTGGGTCGTGGACAACCATGAAGAATTTTAAATCCCCTGTAGGACAATGATAATTCCACTCTACTTTGTTTACCAACACTTTGCTCCTCTCAGTGAGGGGCAAGAGCAGACGGACTCATCAGCAGGCCTAACACACTTTTCCTTTTTCTCCCTGGCATTTTCTCCTTGGCTGGAGAGCAAACTCCTTTGCTGGAAGCTTTTAGACCTTTTTCACCATGATTTTTACGGGTCATTTAAATTTTAGGGAAATTATCAATTATTATTATGTCTCGTCCATCCCCGTAGATAATATTCATTGAAAAGTGTAGCTATGAGTTCATTATACATGTAGACTCACAATTGTTAATAATAATGTACATGATTATTGAGACAAGTAGGATGGGAACAATGGGATTTGGGATTTCCATATACTTCAAGTACATGGAAAGCGAGGAAGTCCCAAGGGAAAAATATATGGGAAGTAAAGCTTGTTGATTTCTGTGGGAGTCAGGGAATAATAATAATAATATATTTTGCTAGAAGAATTTCCAATTGGAATCGATGAGAGGTGACTTCGTCTTGTGTGATCTTTTCAAATGAATATCTAAGAAAAGTTTAGATTGTCAAAGACAGAGGAACAAGTTTGATCCGACGGGTTGACAAGTAGAGAAAGGATTCCCTCATCCATGTACAAATTGCAAGTGACCACCACAGAGGAGAACAATCAAGTGAAAGAGTAATCATGGAAAGCTCCGTGTATGTTTACTGAATAGCTCTGCTGTGTCTGGTAGCATTATGTACATAGAAGAAGCGAAAATTACTTGTAAGCTAAATATAAAAGTAGGGTCGGTGGTCTTGGTATTTTACTTAATCTCATTAAGAGAATTTGAAGGATTTGTCAAAAGGGCGTTTTGTGCGGTTACCAATCGCTACTATCCATGTCAGACCTCACACAAGGCAATGTGCTCCTTTGTATTGTCATATAGTTTCAGACTTTATTATGTTGACGTACTTTTCAAGTACTCACTATGCTTTCCACTCCCCATGCATTTCCTCCCCCTAATGAACCTACAAAAATCCTCCATTGACTTTATTAACCATCTTATGTAGGATGTTTCAACTTATTTTTTTTATCAGATGTTTTACGCGGAAATTTCGGTATGGTATGATTTTAATAATAATCTATAGTGTGTTTTGCTTTGGAAATACTAGCGTACAAACGAAATTATATTTATAATTTGTTGGAGATGGTTCTCAATTCGTTAGAACTTTATACACCCAACACAGGCTACGGTTACTCATGAAAGAAAGTCCATGCGCACTGAAATTATAACCCACAAGGACAATTGTTTGCTCCAGGAGCTTGCGAAGTACATAAGCTTCTACCTCTACTACATATTTCCTTGTATGAACGTTATTAGGTGATTCTGTTCTGGCACTCCCTATAATCATAGGTTCTTTGTAAATTGTCCGGAATAACCATTTTAATTAAATTACGAGCTCATTCAAAATGGTTTGTAGAACACTAAAACATTCTACTCCAGGGCATTATTTGTTCTGGGAGAATAATGCTAAGGTATTTTTCAATTGTGATTTATTAAGTGTATATTACGTCAAAGTGAGGTGAATATATTTAATGGTTAATTATTTGTCCTCATTTTTCTACTTTACAATTTAATTGAAACATGGCAACACCAAATAATTAAAATTAATATTGGTTCAGTGGATTTCATATTTGAATATGGAACCTCAAACGTGTTCATCTTGAGGCTGGTGAATGGTTGAGAAAGTTTATGCTGTAAATATTTAGATAATATGGAATTGGTTGTAAGTTGTAACATATGAATGTCCGCAGTTGTACATTATTTAATTTATAAGGATTTCTTGAGCAGCATCTTCCTTGACTACTAAAAGATGTCATCCATTCTACGTACCTCACCTAGAAGTGAATGGTACCCATTGGACTTCCTCCAGTTTATTCATATAATGTAATGTTAATATTTATGTTACAATAAAAAATATGTTAAAAATATTGAAAATTTAATTTAATAATTTTTAAATTACAAAGTGTCTTTACTACAAAAGAAGTAACTTTAAAAGGAAGTATGTACTTTCTGTAATAGACATCCTAATGGGACTTAGCTTATCTTGCAACACAGCAATTTATTTTGCGAAATTGCTTCCTCCATTTGCTAAAGTATTAATTACATGAAATATTTGAAGTACAATAATTGGTCAGAACTTTTAGATAAAAATTACTTCAGAATGGTTGAAAGGGATTGGATTTTTAGACATTGAAAGAGAGACAGGTCTCTTGGAAGGAATGTGGAGGTACTTACCAGGGAAAGTGGACCTGCAAAGCTACACATATAATTAGTAAAGTTACATCCAAGGGGCGGAGCATAGAAATTTTCAGTTAAAGACCCAAAAGTGGTCACAAGTTTATCAAGAATATTTCAGCATGTTGAAATGCGAACCATCCTCAGGTATACAAGCTCCGTATCAAGTATGCATCTCATGACCGTGTGCATGTTACTTAGGGATTTCTTCATCATCATCATCATCAACATCATGATGATCATGAGCTGAAGTGGATGTAACATGCAAGGCACAAGTAATTTTTTGATACTTACAATCCATTTAGTCCCTTCCATTGCAACAGTCAAGGAGTAACAAATTCAAGGAATTTTTCTTCCTTCCCGACCCCTAACTTTATCCTCTTACTATACACACACACACATTCTATCTATAATACATAAGAGAAGATCAACTTCTTAGATACTGGTTCGGCAAGTGAAATTAAGTGAGACTTTACTCCGTAACCTAACACTTTTTGAGCAATTTAAATATTCATCATGATCACAATTAGGAAGGAGTCGACAATTCAATTCCGACTCTGCTCTCGTATATATATATACACGCATTTATACGCCAGAGGATAATAATCCCCTGGAAGCCTTGCAATTTGCTGACAACTCCTACATACTTGACCCTTGTCTATATAGTATAAAGTATATGGTAGTTGTCCGAGTATGTATTAGTCCATGTTAAGTAACTTGCATCATGGAAATTACTCATAATATAGACATTGACAACAGTGAGGATTTTATACGCTACTGCCAATCCCAAACGCTTTCG
>JAQFXU010006083.1:0-10718 GCA_034693705.1 Spatulosminthurus flaviceps | reverse complement strand
CAAAATGACCAATTTCTTATCCCAAGTGGAATAAAATGCTCCAGACTTTACTCTAATTAAAACGCTCATTCCTTTATATGGAAATTAGTTGGGAATCTTAAACAGAGAAACGGTCATTCTCTTCCTAGATATCCTTTCCTTTGATTTGAATATGACCAAGAAAGGGAAGGTTGGACTTATAAATGATCCCGAAAAATTCTTTCCAGGTACGCTGTTTTTTCAAATAAAAAATCAACAAATTAGTACGGAGACTCATATCATATGCATACCAATGCAGCTTTGTAATTTATTTTATAGCCAGAAAATGTACTCCTCTAATTTTTACCTTCCTATTGACAGATGAGCCGGATCGTTGTGGTCGTGGTGACATGCTAGTGCATACAATTTGATGGTGTCAATTTCCGTGTGTACAAGACTCACTACAGCTGTCACATTTTCGTGAAATTGGGGTCCCACTGCTACCGCCACTAATTCATTGTTCGTTATTCCCCTGGAGGAATTATTATTATTGTCTTGAGTGTAAGAGAAATTTTGAAACGGATTGGTGAACCAATAAGGTTTGTAAGTGAGAGAGTCTGAAGAAGTTCCAATTCCAATAATTGAAGCACTAAAACCCCCTCCAACATTACTCAGGTCGGAGCAGAAGGTAATTAGGACGTAGGGTGCGGGGATGGAAATCCAAGATCCGAACTTCGTTCTAAAAGTCCATAAAAAATCTCAGATTCGATTTTATGATCAGACTAAAACAATTTTTCACAATTTAAGCATGTATAAACATAAAATAAAAATTGATTCAACCATACGTACATTTTTTGAGAGTGCAATTCATCTCCGTTCCATTCCCAAAAATAGACTCTTACTCCGTCGTAACCTGTCTCCATTGAAACGGACTCAACTTTAATGTAATAGGAAGCAAAATTTGCTTGAGGCTTGACCAGCCACGTACAACGTTCCCAATTTCTGTAATTGCCTCCATCATTTGGATAACGTATGGTGGAGGGGAGGCCTCGGGCAACTTCCAAAATCCCACCGCAAGCTGCAAAAATGAGATAAACACAAATGAATTTGTCCCAAATAAAACCAGAATGATGTGAAATAAATTTTTATTGTTTTTACTTGTCGAATGCTTGAAGAATTTTTCCGGGGATATTTGTAATGTAGCAAGACGATCTGAAACTATAGAAATTCATCATGTTTTCTTCGGCACTTGCAATTCAAATGCAAATGTGAGAAGAAATTAAGTAAAAATATGAGAAATGGAAACTCAAAATGGTCTCTCACCGGAGGCAATCTCGTTTTTGAGTTTTTCGTGTCTATCCATTCCCATCCTTTCCAAGTTGCTGAATCTTTGGTCAAATTGGGTGAATTTCTCCGTCGTAGAGTCGATGAATTGAATCATTTTGCCGAGCAAAGTTCGTTGATTTTTTTGCAAAGTCTCAATGTATGATGTAACTGAAAAATCCCAACAAGCATGGAATCAAATAGGTTTTAAGCGCGGAAATTGAACATTCCAAAAGGATTTTTATGTTAATTTAGAATTTTAAAATCAATGCTTGAAATGTTATTGGTTCTCTTCAGTAAATTACCATCATCGACGTCCCCATCCTCTTCAATAGCTGAAGTGATGTTTTCAGCTCTTGCGTAAAAATAAATGATTAAAGTGAACACCAAAGTTTTTGCAACCAAATTTTGCACTCCTAAAAATCTCATTTTGAAGGAAAAACTATCTCCAAGGGAAGGAGGAACTTGTGAGTATTAAGTAATTTGAGCTTGAGTTTTGTTGGCTGACTGAGACTGGAAGATGGTGAACTTGAATAAATTAATGAGTGTTATCAGACGCAAGGATTTATTATCGCACTGAAAACTGGTGTGCAAAAGCTGTGTCTGCGGATAATTCATTCATTTAGTTTGACATTGAGCTCAATTTTCCTCTGAGTCACTTGAAATTCCAAGACATAAACCATTTCTTACATATCAAAATCATGGCTCTTTATGTGTTATTCATTAATTGAGTTGACTGAGTTTGGTAGATGGTGATTGCACATAAAAGTGTTGTGCGAAAATTGTGTCTGCGGATAATAATTCATTCATTCATTTAAGCTGACATTGGGCTCAATTTTACTATGAGTGATGAGTCACGTCGAATTCCAAGAAAACATATTACACTTGTTGTATAGGGACTTTGATAACAATTTCTTTAGAATTATTTTATTCCCTCAAGTTCACTACTGGCTAGTCCTTAAAATGAGTCACAGTATGTTCCAAGGAATAGGGATGTTTTGAACGGACGAACTGACTCATGCATGTATCAATTTCCTCCCACCACATTCATCCGCTGCATCAGTCCAATATTGGGGTGTTTGTGATGAAGCTTGCGAGTATGTATTTTCGATTCCTCAGAATAAATAGTTGCGGGGTTTGAATTAATCCCCTACACATTTTATCACTCATCCTGTTCATGCTCTCTTTGGCAGTCATATATGCAAATATGCGTTGAAAGGGTAAATGAAAATGCTTGAAGTATGGGAAACAAATGCTTTTCTTCCAAATTGGTTAAATTTTGTTGGTAGCAAAAAATTTTGGTCACTATCCTGACCAAAAATCTAGTCCAATTGGTTGACATCATACCCACTATGATTTCGAACTCCCCAAAATAGTATTGCAGACAACGTAGGTTAAACACCTTGGGCAAGTTTACCTCTTTAATTGGATGACATCCGGAATCCGTGGGACGATTCATCTACAAGAATGCCTGTCCGATATAACTAGTCTGATGAGTTCTTGGAATTGAAAAAAATATCATTACATCTCATCATTCCTTTGAAGAATCAATCCCATTGTTTTACAACGTTGATTCTACATTATAGGGACACTTTTAGATTTTTTTACAAGCACACCGTATTATTTTAAAATCATTTGAAAATTTACGGTTGTACTTCAGAATGTATTCTATCCGATGAATCATTTTTTTGCGAGATTTTTAAAAGGCATCAAAATTCGGGTTTCCAAAAAAACGTTTCCAAATCGCCCTTTTTTCGCTTATTGTGTTGCAGCGTTTTGTTCTAATTTATTCCTGTTTTGGCGTTTTGATCACAACTATTTATATTTAGTAGCAGGCTTGCATGATTGTATACATGTGGGATGTTAGACATTTAGTAATACGTCAATTTATGCTTATGCTTTGTTTTTTTAGCTCGGATTTAATGGTGGGATACTGTACGAGAAAAAATACTCAAATAAAGTACTATTACCAGTGGAATCTCCAACACAAAATCAGCAAACAAAAACTGAAAAAAAAGTCCAACAATCTTAGGTCCTGGGGAGATTTTGGGAAATCACCCGTTTTCGAGGACAAAATTGTAAAATGAATCCGGGGCAACAAAACATCACGGGAATCAAATCAGAAGGTCTTCCTAATTGCCACAGAACCTTTACTTGAAGTCTCATTTCCGAAACAAATGTGGTAGAGGCGCATCCAGCACTGGAAAACATTCCCGTAATAGGGTTCGCTTCGAGTCTTCAAAATCCGTCTGCTGGTCAATAAAATGTTAAGGATTGTTGTGACAAGCTTGATTAAGTAAATTTGCCCTCGTTTGCAAAAATAAAAATTGAGTGTCCCTATTATGTAGAATCAACGTTGTATTTGCTCCCTTTAAAACAGGAGTAATGTATGGTGAGAGCACTGAAATTGAATTAAATGCCTCGATCCTTTTCCGATGTAAGGCTACAACGTGGAACACGGGGAAAAAGCCCTACGATTGTATATAAATGTATGTATGATTAGGCCATGTGAAAGGAGAGGCTGTGTGTGCGCAATAGTGCACTTTTAAGATGACGCTAGAGTGAAGGGATGAGCGAGAGCCTCAAATGAAGAGAACCTGTCAGCTTGAAGTCCGGAGGTGTACCTTTATAATTAGTACCAGGCTTGCATGATTGTTTACAGATGGGTGTTTAGGTGAGAGCCACAAATATACCCTTACACCGGCCTAATATCCCTAGATTTTGTTATTAGCTATGAGACAAAATGGGACAATCTCCGATGAATTTAAACCACTAATTCAGCCCAATATTAGCCCATCAAGTAATCCAGGATAGGAAATCCTTTCCAATTTAAAGGAATTAATTTAATTAAATGTAACGCCAATTTTAGGGCCGCAAATGCGGCACTACAGTGCATTCCTCAAGTTGAGATGTTGCGGCGAGCCTAACGCTGTGACACGAGAACGACATGTCTATACCACTGAGTTTTAGCACCTGCTTGATCAATCTTGAAATTGTCTGGGAGCCCACCGTAAGGTGGGGATTCGATATACTTAGGACCAGACGTCCTGTCTCTGTGCTTCGTAATTGTCTTGTTTTTTGTAGATATGTGTGTACACTTCTTGAGGCATAAAGCTGTGATGATCATCGAATCTAGGCAGGAATACCGTCGGTTGTGTAGAGCCTGGTTTAGAAGTTTTGATGGCAGAGTATATTTGGATCTCCGTACCATTCACAGTTTGGATTATTTCTTGGATTTCGATAAGGAAGAAAGTCTGTGCTCTCTGGGCTGTTTCTAGGCTAATCAGTCCGATGGTTTTGAATGTCAATTGTTCCAAGGCAAGTTCTTTAAAATGAGTTCTAAATTTTCAAGCAATTAAAGAACTTTGGAGGGGTTCCATGTGAAGATATATCGAGCTTGAGGAGGACGTAGTTCCCTATTCCTTTAATAAAGCCTACACCTTGGGGTGATTTTCTATCCCGTCTGCCGCGGATCCGGAAGTAAGGATAAAAACGACCCGGTGCAATTCATGTTACTGTAACGTTACCTTAATTTATATAAATGCTGAAGAAAGGAACGCGTTTGATGCAGGACAACCACCGCAGGGTCCCAGTTGGTTGTAAGGCAAAATAAGGTCCAATACGTGAAATATACTGAATTGTCGCCAGGTAATTAGTGTTAAGGAGGCAAGTATTACGTCAATTGTGTTGTTATTAATGAGTTGCCTAGTTTGCGCTGCCCGTATAACATCTCGGCACGAAGTGAAAGATTGGCTTTCAGGGGATGAGATTTGCTTCAAAAAGAAAGTAGATTAGTAAAAGCATTTAATTTTACGGTTTTTCTCTGGGCCAGTCTCATGAATGTGGCGCACCACGACTGGCTCGGCCAATAGGGTACAACCACATCACCCTCAGTCTTATCCATGACAATTTTTTGTAAAACTTTAGGAATCATGGTAAAGAAAGGGAATACGAAATATTTTAGTGAAGCCCAGTGGAGAGTAAAACATCTACTCGCGATGTTTCGTGTTTTTTGAGCTAGCAAACAGGTCAATTTCAATATTACAGATTGCAATAATGAATTATAGACCTTAAACGCCGAATCGAATAGTTCCCACTCAGTTTCGAAATTTGTAGATCGAGATTCCAGATCTGCCATGTAGTTACCGGACGCCGCTATATATGAGGCGAATGTATGAATGCGTCAGAGTTAGCAAAATTTCCAGATTTGTGAAGTTAGCCCATGAATCTCCTGATATTGCTCACCTTCGTATCGTTTGATATATGAGATTGCGGTGGTATTATCTATTCGGAGTATAAGGGCACAGTTGGAATGTTGGGAAGCAAATGCTCGTAGCCGAAAAAGGCTGCTAAAAGTTCGACGTAGTTAAAACTTGTTGTTTAGATCGTGATTCCAGAACCCCTTGGTTCTTGCCCTTCGCTGTAAGCCCGCCAACCAGATAGGAAGGCGTCCGAAAACATTTCACGTGAGAACGGACGTGGTGCAAAAGGAGTACCAATGTGACTACTGAGTGATCTAAGCCACCAGAGTATGTCCTGCTTGCACTCTGAGGGTAAGAAAAGTTTTGTTCCATAATTGTTCGTTCTAACTAGAGACCGAAAATTTATGGCATGGCAAAATCTTATGTCGGTTGCTATTACCGAGTTCGGAAAAGCAATAACGAGATCTCTAATGCTAAGAAAGGAGGGGTATCAACTTTAGACATAAAGGGTCTCGTGGCACGATGCAGTTCAGGAAGTCAAATCTTACTCTTCAACATTCAATCAGTACCCTCAGACGGTACATAGTCTCCTCCAACTTGAAAAATGAAGTAAATAAAATCGCAACGTAGTCTCAGCTTGACTCGATTCTATTTGGAGAGAATTTTCTTCAAAGGTTAAAAGGCTGGAGGAATTGGCTGAAGTGGGAAATAACCTGAAAATTACAAAACTTTCAACTTTCACGCACAAATTGCCAGGTTCAACAACTAAAAAGCACCTTTCAAGAAGAATTTAAACTACGTGGGCCCGCTCCAGCTCCGGAGAAACAGAAACACCAGAGCGGGCATTATCACCGAGCGTCACCGAGACCACAAACCTATCAGCGCTCCAACAAGAGGTCACACCGACGTTAACGCAGGTAGGTAGATGTCTTAGGCATTTCTCTAATAGGTAGGAACTCAAAACCAGTTTGTTTGTTCCGGAGCCAGTAAAGGACATAAGATTCGTTTCCTATCCCACCGGTCCACCACAAACTCCCAGTTCCTCGATCTATTTCTACAAAAGAAATATGAATTGGGGTATTAAAGAACTTCGCTTGGAAGGTTTTATTCAGCCTTGTTTACACACAGCCGGAGAATTCATTTTACCTATCTTCCTCGTCCCAAAATCATCCGGAGGGATGCAATTTATTATAAAATCAAAGCTCAATGACTTCATAAAGTGTGATCATTTTCAAATGGTGGACTATTGCACATCCATAAGACTAGTTACCCAAGGTTGTTTTCTGGGTTCCAATGATTTACAAGACGCCTATCTGGCTGTACCTATAGGCATGAATTTCTGGAAATTACCATGCTTTGAATAAAATAATCAACTTTTTGAATTCAATTGTTTGTGTTTTGGGCATAACATTACTCCTCGGGTGTTTACTAAAATCATTCGAGTTGTTATATCGGTTTTACGTTCCTGGGGACATGAAAACTATCTACGTCAATATACCTGTCTCACAATTGGTAGAAATGAAGAAGCTTGCAAAGATCTAATATACACAGTTGAACACTTCAATTACCTGGGATTAATTAATAATAATTAATAAATTATACATAATTTTATTATTAAATATGCATAATAAAATATAAAACATAATAAAATATAAAAATAATATAAAAAATGTGTACAAACCGTATAAACGTTACATACAATATGTCTGTCTAAACTGCGCAAAATTTAAACTGCGAACAATTCACTGCTTTCAATCATAAAAGGGTGATATTTATACTCAACCATGTCCTCAAAATCTTTTTATTTGCTACATTTAAAACTCTGGTGCAAGTAAGAACAATAATTATGTCCGAAAGCACGTGGTCCTTTCCAAATTATAGGTTGTAGCAAAACAAACAATGCTCGAGACAAAATACTCCAAAGCAGAGTGTGGCTGACAGCCAATAAATATGAAAGAGCGTTTCGATGAAATTTAAGTTCACTCCCAAAGACTGAACCTTCCTTGCTCTCCCTCTCAAGTACTTTAAATTGTAAACTGATTTCGATAGCGCACCAATCCTTTCATCCACCCAACCGAAAATCCCGCTCTCAACAACTTGCCTCATAAATTTCATAAGGAGGTGTTCAGGGGTGTGTCCGAAAATCCAGCCATACCATCCTTTAAATAAAGTCTCCTGGCTCAAAATAAAGGGACGATCAACTAAAGAATCCCTTCGACCCTTCGGAACTCTCCAGTCCAACAGTTGACTTTTAAAATTAAGAAGCGCACTTTTATTGCATTTCGAAATTTCCTCTTCCATGGACACATTTGGAAATTGGCTTGGTAGAGCTAACCGATCAGTTATAAATTTTAATTTCTTCTCATCTAGTGCAATTTGAGGATGTCTTACATTATATTTATAAACCAATTGACGATACATGTGTATACGACCGATGCAAGTCAAATGTATCGCATCTTTCCGATCTTGGAAAAAATTCGATGTTTGGTTGGAATAAGAAATGAACTCCAGTTCGAACGCTTGAGGATGAGCAATTATTACAGGAAAAATTTGAGAATCCTCTAATTCCGAAAAGTTTTTCATGCCAGTCGCGGGTTTTGGTGCGGTCAAGTCCGAAGTGAGTACTCCAACGTATCCATTGGTCAAAACAATGAAGGCAAGAAACATGGCACATGCCACTACCTTGCGCCGCCCATCGGAAACATTAATTGAATGTTGCCCGACCCCCACGAGTGTTCCAGCCACCAAGAGAACTTGGTGGAAAAAACTCTCCAAATTAAATTTGCTTTGCAAGAAAATCCCCACAAATATTATACAAATTGGTAAAAGCATCCAAATAATGTTATCATATGGGCGAATGTAAATTGAAAAAGTTAAGGAATTGCTCAAGCCGTGGCAGGATAAAAATTGGATGGAGTCCGATCGAATCGGCAAAAAATTTCTGTTTCCTATTTGACGGGAATTTGTTAATAAAAATGGGTGAAATTTCGGATTGAGCCTATCATGGTTGCCGTACAAGGATTCATTGGAAAATTTATCCCCTACAATTTTAAGTAAAACGAAGACCGACGCGACAGAATTTCGTTGGGTAAAAAGTTGTTTCCCAAGGCCATGCAGGCAATTTGACTGGGGTGATTCTGATAAATCTGGCGCATAATATGTAATGTGGCGCTCCATTTTGGCTAAATTATTCCGCAAGTCATCGAATTTATTTGGCATAAACAGCGTCCTTTTGGGATAAGCAGTGAAGAAGCAGCTAATACAATAAATCATTAATTTAGTGATTTCTATGGTACTTTTAGGGGTGGAGCGTGTTGAGATAAATAGGAAAGTGAGAAAGTGAATTCTTGTCGTTCCCGTATTTTTTGCACTTATTTCCAGCCGAAGTTTACGAATATGCGATTTTGTGTATTTGAGTTTTGTAGCGACGCAGAAATAACGAGCGAATTCCATTCGTGTACTCGTAGCCATTACACGGTGCAGGAAGGTGGAAATTGGGGAAGTTATCTCTTGCCCAGGAATACTGTAGAGAATTAAGAAGGCTTTGCATAGATGGCGCTTGGGATATTTAATCATGTGCATGTCGTAAGAATGTTTGAACGACCCGTGGTATTCCTTCTCTACAAAGTTCCGCTCATCATTGTAATAAATTAAGGGGCTGGTGGCTTGATCTAGGTTTTCAATACAAACATTTGGTGACAAAATCAGCTGTTCGCAATCTTGAAGAAATCTTTGCCAAAGTTGGAGATGCACAAACTTTACACGTTTGCACTTGTAGAACGAGGCAGTGTAAACGGAGTGAAAAGCGGATATAAAAATCACCAATCTTAAAACAGAAAATGAAGCAGCCATTATTTTGATTGTTTGTCAAATAAGCTGTCTATTACGGGGTGTACAAATGTAAATAATAATATCACTACAAAAGGTCTAATAGTCACTGAAAAACAATTTTTATGGGAAAAGGTTTTGCGCCCAAATTTAGTGGGTATTAGAAAATATTTGTGTCTTAAATTTGAAAGGATTTTTACTTTTTTCGAGGCTGGCAAATTGTGAAAGAAATAAGGGCACGAGTCATGTCGTTAGCAATGGACAATAATTTCAACTTGACACGCATGGTATTATCGTAATGACTTTATACCTAATATTTTATGTTAATAATTAAATGAACAACTCATGACTACACAATAACTTTAAACCTCGTAAGTAAAGTCCTTGCTAAGAAATATAATTTTCTAGAAAATTCTTTTTGACTTAAGCGAGTTCATTTTGGTAATGTATTCATGGCTCCACGTCGTATAGGCTGAAACCGGCCTGCGTGTTTGTTACAGCAAAAAATCCAATATAATTTAATTTTTTCTCAGACATGATTCTACCTATATCCATTTTGTTTTTATTCAACCAACGAAGTCTCAAAATATTTTTATAAGGAAATTCTGAGAACGGATGCGTAGTTTCTTTTGTTTACATTTTAAGTTATATGGACACACTGACCTTAGAGCTTTTTGTCTTCGAGACAAAATTTACAACGAAGTATGTACATATCCATACATTTATGTATGTTTGCCAGGAAGATTTTAACTTCATTCTAGATTTAAATTGGATAGCATCCTACTGATTACACGCATCTAAACAAAATGATTCGAAAATGTGATAATTGATATGCGCATCTGCGTGTATGTAGTTATGGAATATTCAATCAATCGACCAAGTCAAATCAAGGGCTAATTTATTGTATTCTCGGACATTACCCATAATAGAAACAAGCGTAAAGAATGTTTCGATATACATAAGAAGAGTCTCAGACAAGCATGCCGATCTATTCTACTGGCTAACAATCGAGGGTCCAAATGGGAAAGCAATAAATAATTTAAAGTTAATCTACAAATACATTTCCGTCTATTCGGCAAATTTAGGTAACTTATTGTTAGACATACAAAAGGGGTCAGCCAAGCCCTCAGTTTTCTACAGCCCGTCCCCCAATTGCCAAGCAATTGAGTATGGCCATGCTTGGTCTCAGATCTCTTAAAAATACACGCAAGAATGAAAGGATGTAGGCATTTACATATATACAAACGTGACAGGGGAGACAAAAGAACGCTCATCATATGAGAACTTTAAAATCAAACTGGAATAAGTCCATTTTTGTAAATTTTACAGAAACCGCAAAAAACTGTCATTTCTTTCATGACGTAGGTACTCCACATGTGATGATTGTAAAAAATACTTCCATGTTAT
>JAQFXU010006082.1:0-10718 GCA_034693705.1 Spatulosminthurus flaviceps | reverse complement strand
TGAGTTTTCATGTGCCGGGTTAAGTCAAGGTTGTCCGCAAAATCCTTCCCGCATGTAGTACAGTTAATTGGCTCCTCCTCTCTCCTATGCGTTTTCATGTGCCTATCCAAGCTCCGTTTGACCCAAAATTATTTCCCGCAAAAGTTACAATGAAAAGGTTTCTTGCGGCCGTGAACTAATAAATGTCTCGTAAAACAAGACTAACAATAGAGCTCCCTTAGGCATGGAAAAATTTATTCAGGGTCTCCACAAGGTTGAAGGTCATTTGAGGGCAGGAGCTTGTTGCTGTATGAAATTTCATTATTTGTTTATTTGTCTGTAACATTCCTACCCCTTTCCACTTAAAATCCGTAGGTATTCAGGCGACGAAATTGTTGTATTATTCCCTTGGTGGGAGTGCAGGTACCTGGAAAATAGCCTTCACCTTTTCTTCACTCTCACATAAATGAAAGGAATTGACTCGTAAAAATGGAGAGTCCTTAATGGTTAGCCATTCTTTGGTTTAAGTGGAATTTAAAGTATTGACAAGATTTTATTTATTTGTAAGCTTTCGGTAGCAAACTGATTACCATCGTCAGACAATAAAGATCAAGTCAAGGGAGAGTCCTTTTCTCTTTGTGTTCCTTACTCTTCCCTAAGGGAAAGTAATCCTTTAATGCTTTTCTATGAATGTATGATCTTCTTTGTTTCACGGGCTGTGTACAATGTATTAGCCTCATTTCTATTTCCAGCTTATATGCTCAATCCCTTCCAGAAATCACAATGTTGCTCACAAAGACCGTTTTTAAATGGACTAAAACTTTCATCAAATTGTTTCTAATATTTCAAAAAATCGCAAATTAAGACGGAATATTTCTCTCCCGCCGAGAGAAACCCTTCAAATGGCCAACGGATGGCAAATGGTTTGGAAGGGATAATCCTTGAAAATTCAAATATTTTCACGAGGCTTTAACTGCAGGACCCAAGCAAATTCTATTATGTGGTATATAGAATTTTTTTTAAAATCACCAAATTATAGAGATTGTTTTGTGTTGACCCAGAATTTCACAGAATGTGCTTATAGGCGTTGCGTTAGTCAAATACGAATTCTTCATGGCCGATGATTCGAAAAAAGTTTCCGCGCAGTCAACAAAATTCAGGGGATAGTGTTGAAAGGGAATTTGAACGTCCCAGAGCATAAAAGCCCTTTAGGTGCAACTATTGCAGGAGAAAGAGTCTCGTGTCGGTGGTGTAAGTGCGCAAGTACCGATGTGAGGTTGCACGGGACGGGGGCAATGTGAAGCAATTCAAGTCAAAGTTCTATAGTGAAGGGGATTTCCCAATGTACGAGAGCTTAAAATAAGTACTGGGAAAAAACCTGTTAGATGTATTTGTAGAGACGGTAAAAATGGAAGGAAAAATCTCTCCTCCGAATCCTTTTGAAACATGCTTATTTTTTTCCACAAAATATTCCACGAAATTATAAAACTTTTGTCAAAAGACAGATTTAGGCGGATTTTCAAAGCGCGGAAGAGTTACATTTTTATTTTCCTGACCTTTAGTCACATTTATGAGAATTTTTTCTTCATAGGTAAAAAACGCGCTGAGCAATAGAATGGATTTCAATCAAAGGTTCTAAAAAATCCGAAAAAGATAATACAAATAATTTTTAAAAAACTTGCGGAATAATACAAAAGAAATATGGATGCATTGAATTTCACTGGAAACAATTCATTCCACGCTTTCAATGTGGTAAAAAAATGGAATAATCCCATTAAATTTGATGCGAGTAAAATACCACTTGTTTTCCAAAACCAAACCCGATTGTTGAGTTTCTAGTTTCAGTATCAGCATGGTTAAATATCATTTTAAGGGAAAAGACATGAAAAAATTATAGCGGGAGCGTGGAAACCTCCAGAATAATATTTACATATTACTATTGCAAATGAGTGAGTTGGGTTTATTTCCGCTCATTCTGCTCAAGTGTAGCAGAATTATTATAGTTTTAGATGAAGTTCCGGGAGTAAAGCCAGGTTTGGTGGATATAAATTTATTTACCCCTTAATTACGTGCATTTTCAAAGGCATTCACCCTGTTGGATGGCGCTGATTCTGCATATACTGACAATGGGTGAGCATGCTGATGCATATAATCATCTGACGGATGTGATAAAATGACCACTTGGGCTTGTATGCTTATTTTGATGAAATTATTTTGGCGGTGAGTTTTGATTTCAAATTGGCGCCTACGATACATTGTGAGAGTTTTGGATTTTTTTTATTATGCATGCATAATAATTATAATATAGGAATTAGTACTCCTTAGTAGTACAACAACAGGGGCAAACTTGAGAGCGAACATAATTTTGACGATTCTAACTTGAGCTGCTTTCATTCCTTGGGAAATTCTCATGTACATTGGAATTGAAAAATACACGTTTGCTGGTAAAGGTTTGGAAGCACAAGGACGATGTTATTATGCATGGAGTAAAAAATTGATTTTTCTTATTTTCCATGAACTACGGAGACTTGACTTGAGAATCTTGAGAACTGTAATAATTTTATTGAGTTACATTAAAGTACACTTTAAAAAAACACACATTAAATACATTTTCTTTCATAATAATTTGTTAGGATTTAAATTAAATTCGATTAATTTGAAATGAAGCAAAATTTTCTCGGAAAATTTTCATTATAGGAAATTCTAACACAGTTTTGGTACTACAACTTTTCCGAAGCTCATAATGCGTGCTTTAATGTCTTACGAAAATAACATACATTTTAAGTAATTTTTTGTGTAGGAAAACATAATTTGGAGCTCATTTTTTGAAGAATCGTCTTGAGATTTGGGTTTGGAATGTCGATATTTTCGACATTATAGCTCGTGTCTTCATTTTGAGAATTTTCGTTAAAAGTTTGTTTTCCCAGGGATTTGTGCTTCTTTTCATGCTTATTTAGATGGGACTTGTAAACGGATTGGTATGTGCAATGATGACATTTGAAGGGAACCTTGATGGTATGGGTCTTCATGTGTTTGATCAGACTGTCTTTTCTAGAATAAATTTTCCCACAGAACTGGCACTCGTGGTTGCCGTGGGAAGTTCCAATCTTGTGGTCTTCCAAATCCCTTTCAGTTTCAAATCTTTTACGGCAGGTACCACACTTGAAGGTCTTCTCGGTGTGAATTGCCTCATGAGCCTTTAAAGTACGGATCCGCTTATAACTTTTCTCACAACACTTGCATTGGAATGGCCGATTTTCGCTGTGTGTTACTCCATGAGTTTTTAAAGTCCATTTTGACGCGGTCCTGAACTCACAAATCTCGCACTTATACATTTTCTCCCCGGTGTGTTGACTCATATGGAGCTCCAACTGCTTGTTGAGGCGAAAAGGGCGAGAGCAAAAATTGCACTTAAATGGTTTCTCTCCCGCATGAGTTTTCATGTGCCGGGTTAAGTCGAGGTGTTTCGCAAAATCCTTCCCGCATGTAGTACAGCTCAATGGCTCCTCCGCTCTCCTATGCGTTTTCATGTGCCTAGCCAAGCTCCGTTTTAACCCAAATCCTTTCCCGCAAAAGTTACAATGAACAGGTTCCTTGCGGACGTGAACTATTAAATGGGTCTTAAGGTGACCTGTGCAAACAAACCCTTTTCGACAAATACTGCAAATGAAGGGCCGCTCCCCAGTATGTTTGCGCATGTGTGGACCCAAATTTCCCTTTTGAGAGAAACACTTGCCGCAGAAACGACACTTGAATGGCTTTTCATCTGAGTGCGATCTCAAATGAATTTTGAGATGTGCGGAACTAGAAACAGTTTTGAAACAAGTTTCGCACTTATGAACGGCTTTTATTTGAGCAGCCATCCTTTTGCAGAAGTGTTCAATACAAATTACGTGAAATTGCGGAGTTACCCATTGGTGATGCGACTCCTACAAGCCCAAGTTAATGAATGAGCTCACAATAATTCTTCCTCAGGTTCTGAAAAGGGACTTGACTGGATGAAAAACAAGACTGTAACAATAGAGCTCCCTTAGGCATGGAAAATTTATTCAGGGTCTTCACAAAAGGTTGAAGGTCCTTTGAGGGCAAGTACTTGTTGTTCTATGCAATTTCCTCATTTGTTTATTTGTCTGTAACACTCCTACCCCTTTCCACTTAAAATCCGTAGGTATTCAGGCGACGACATTTTTGTGTTTATTCCCTTTATGGGGTGCAGGTACCTGGTAAATAACCTTCACCTTTTCTTCACCCTCACAGAAATGAAAGGAATTGACTCGTTAAAATTGAGTCCTTTTCTCCTTGTGTTCCTTACGCTTCCCCAAGGGAAAGTAATCCTTTAGTGTTTTTGTATGTACGTGGAAAATTCCAGAGAACCTTCACCTTTTCTTGACTCTCACACAAATGAAAGGACCTGACTTGTAAAAATAGTCTTTTTTTCTTTGTGTTCCCTCTACTCCTCCACAGTACGAAGTACGAAAGTAGTTCTTGAATATTTTGTACGTATATTCTCCTTTGTTTCACTGGCAGTGTATAATTTGTTTACCAACCTTCGGTTTCCAAATCATATCGTCGGGTAAAGTCCAAAAGGCGCTATATAAGCAGAAATCGCTTAAGCATTGTAGTACATTCATGTTAAATCCGGTATAAGCGATTTTTGCAAATAGCGCCTTTTGGACTTTACCATTTAATTACCTTTACCTTTTAATATATGCTCCATCCCTTCTATAAAAACACAAGGTTGGTCACAAAGACCTTTTTTAAATGGACTAAAACTTTTATCCCATTATTATTATTATTATTATTATTTTATTTTTTATTTTATTTATGGAATAAACCATTTAAAAACATGGATTCAAATACTTTTATCAATATTTTTTCCCTAATATTTCAAATAATCTCAAATTTTTAAGACGGAATATTTCTCTCCACACGAGAGAAACCCTTCAAATGGCCAATAGGTGGCAAATGGTTTGGACGGGATAATCGTTGAAAATTCAAATAATTCAGGAGGCTTCAACTGCAGGACCCGAGCAAATTGTATGACGTGGTTTGTTCAAAAATTCCAAAAAAATCAAATGATGGAGATTGTTTCGTACTGACCAAGATTTTCACAGAATGTGCTTAGACGTTAGTCAAGTACGAACTCGTCATAGGCGATAATTTGAAAAAAGGTTCCAGTCAAAAAAATTCAGGGGATAGCATTGAAAGGCAATTTGCACATCCCACAGCATAAAAGCCCTTTAGGTGCAACTATTGCAGGAGAAAGAGAGGCAATGCGAAGCAATTCAAATCAAAGTTCTAGTCAAGGGGAATTCCCAATGTACGAGAGCTCAAAAAAATAAGTACTGGGAAAAACCCTTTAGATTTATTTCTAGAGACGGTAAAAATGGAAGGATAAATCTTTCTACTGCATTGAAAAAACGAGAAATCCTTTTGAAACATGTTTATTTTGCTCCACAAAATCTTCCACGAAATTATAAAACTTTTGTGAAAAGACCGTGGTGGATTTTCAAATTGCGGACGAGTTACTTTGTTTTCCTGACCTTTGGTCACATTTATGAGAATTTTCTTTTCATAGGTAAAAACGTGGTCATACTGAAGGTCTAATTAGAGGTTCCATTGTAGAGAAGCCCTACAAGAGCAACCATTGCGGCAGTGTGGATCTGGCTTTGGTGTGTGTGTATGTGTGGCTTGTCAGAACACAATCCTAATTTTTCATGTTTATTCTTATAAAAGAGGAACGGTCCATAAATATCTGCAATGAAATACTGAGTATGTAATACCAAGTTTATCATTCAAATATAATATTTTATTCGTCCCAAATAATTTTTTCGGCTTGTTTATAACCGCAGGTTAGTAAAATGGGTTGCGTGCTGGAATGAGATTCCCAACGAGTTACGCTTCCTAGACCGTAGTGAGCCTGGAAGGTGATGACGGAGTGAAAGGGTTGAGGTTGAACGAGAGCCTCCAATGAAAAGAGAACCTGTATAGGCTTGAAGTGTGGAGGTCAAAATATTTACGAGCAGTAAAGCTTTAAAAGGTTAGCACGTAGGTGGTCAAGCTGAGAGAATAAGAGGAGACACCCCCACAAAAACCCATAGAATGTGTAATAATTTTTCTTTCGACGCAAGCTCTTTTGGTCAATATTATGGTCAATATTGCAAATGAGTGAGTTGAGTTTCTTTCCGCTCATTCTGCTCAAGTTTAGCAGAATTTAAGTTTTAGATGAAGTGCTTATGGACAGTTTCGGAAGTAAATCCAAGTTTGGTAGGAATAAATATTTTCCAGAATTTCCCCGCCCTAATTATGCATCCTCAAAGGCATTCACCCTATCGGATATGGGGCTCATTCTGCATATACTGACAATGGGTGAGCATGCTCTGCATAATGATCCGACGGATGTGACAAAGTGACCACTTGGGCTTGTATGCTAATTTTGATGGAATTATTTTGGCGGTGCGTTTTGATTTAAAATTGGCGCCTACATTACAGATACAACGTGAGAGTTTTGGGTTTTTATTATCATGCATGCTTAATAATTACAATATAGGAATAAGTACTCCTTACTTAGTACAACAACAGGGGCCTAGCCAGCGAACATAATTTTGACAAATCTAACTTGAGCTGCTTTCATTCCTTGGGAAATTCTCATGTAAATTGGAATTGATCAATACACGTTTGCTGGTAGAGGTTTGGAAGCACAAGGACGATGTTATTGTGCATGGAGTAAAAAAATTTTTCTTATTTTCCATGAACTATATGCGGAGACTTGACTTGAGAATATTGAGAACGCAGTAATAATTTTATTCAGTTACATTAAAATACGGTCAGCCATCCGGCTACATTGCTATTTTCTTTCATAATAATTTGTTAAGACTTAAATTAAATTCGATTAATTTCAAATCAACCAAAATTTTCTCGCATAATTTTCATTATAGGAAAATCTGACACAGATTTAGAACTGCTATTTATCAAAACTTTTAAGTAGATTTTAAGTAATTTTTTGTGTAGGAAAACATAATTTGGGGTCATTTTTTAGGGAATTATTGTCTTGAGATTTGGGTTTGGAATGATGATATTTTCGACATTACAGCCCGTTCCTTCATTTTGAGAAATTTCGTTAAAAGTTTGTTTTCCCAGGGATTTGTGCTTCCTTTCATGCTTTTTTAGATCGGACTTGTGAACGGATTGGTATGGGCAATGAGGACATTTGAAGGGATCCTTCGTGGTGTGGGTCTTCATGTGTTTGATCAGACTGTCTTTTTTTGAATAAGTTTTCCCACAGAACTGACACTCGTGGTTGCCGTGGGAGGTCTCAATCTTGTGCTCTTCCAAATCCCTTTCAGTTTCAAATCTTTTAGTGCATGTACCACACTGGAAGGTTTTCTCGCTGTGAATTTCCTCATGAGCCTTTAAAGTATGAATCGCCTTATAAGTTTTCTCACAGAACTTGCATTGGAATGGTCGATTTTCACTGTGTGATACTCCATGGGTTTTCAACCGTCCTTTTGTTGCGGTTTTGAACTCACACATCTGGCACTCAAACATTTTCTCGCCGGTGTGTTGACTCATATGCAGCTCCAAATGCTCCTTCCGGAGAAAACGGTGGGAGCACAAATTACAGTTAAACGGCTTTTCTCCCGTATGAATTTTCATGTGCTGGGTTAAATAATCCTTGTGCGCAAAAACCTTACCACATGTAGTACACTTAAATGTCTTCTCACCCATGTGAATGCTCCCATGAGCTCTTAACTCTGACTCTCGTTTAAATTTCTTCTCACCAGAATTGCATTTTATGGGTCGAATGTCACCGTGTGTGAACATGTGCCGGTCTTCACATTGTTGGCTGGGGTGGGACGGGTGATTTGTTTCTGCACTTTGCTCACTCAACAGCTTTTCTTTGCTATGCGTGAACATGTGTCCATCGAAGTTACCTTTTTGCCGGAAACCTTGCCCGCAAAAGTCACAACAAAAAGGTTTCTTTCCGGAGTGAATCAACAAATGTCTCTTAAGGTTACTTGAGCACGCAAAATCTTTCCCACAATTGTCGCAGCTGTAAGGTCTTTCCCCAGTATGTGATCGCAAGTGTGTAACTAATGTTTCCTGGCGAGAGAAACACTTGCCGCAGAAACGACACCCGAATGGCTTTTCACCTGAGTGCGATCTTAAATGAATTTTGAGTGCCGAAGGACTGGAACAAGTTTTTGAGCAAGTTTCACACCTATGGACGGTTGTATTTTGAGCAGCCATCCTTTTGTTGAAATCTTCAATAAAAATTACTTGAAAAGATTTTTTCCTTTGGAGTTA
The DNA here is from genome assembly GCA_034693705.1 of Spatulosminthurus flaviceps. Classification (NCBI taxonomy): domain Eukaryota; kingdom Metazoa; phylum Arthropoda; class Collembola; order Symphypleona; family Sminthuridae; genus Spatulosminthurus; species Spatulosminthurus flaviceps. The sequence goes on along the minus strand of JAQFXU010006082.1, from coordinate 2,432 downwards.
CCAAATTGTGTTGCGACTCCTTCAAGCGCAAGCTTTCCAATGAGCTCACACTTCTTGCTGAGGTTCTAGATAAAAGGGACTTGACCGTAGAAAACAGAAAACTTACTTAATAGAACTCCCTTGGGCATGGAGAAATTTATGTAGGGTCTTCACAACAGGTTGAAGGTCCTTTGAGGGCAAGAGCTTGTTGTTGTTGTATTTCACAATAAATTATTACTGTAACACTCCTATACCCCTTTCGACTTAAAATGCTTGGGTATTTATAGGCGCCCATTCAATGGACAAAATATGAGATAGAATACATTGGAAATAATAGACGTTTCCATAGAATTTCCAAGCAAACATTGATTTAGTTTTTGTTCTCTTTAGTCAAAATTTTCCCTGTACGAAGGAAATATGATGCTGTTAAGTAAGGCTTTTTGTATGTCCAGGGTAAACAAGTGCATATTTTGCCCAAGTGAGTTTGGCTGTCATGTATGTGGAGCGTAGCTATAGGTGAAAGAGTTCGAGTCCAGGGACTTTATTCTCGGAAGAAAATTTATCCTTTGTTTCATCGTAAGTGCAAAGTTAAGCTTTTTGAATTGTAAATAATATCCAAAAACTTTATGGGAACGCAGGTAGTACGTCACCTTTTCTTCACCCTTAAATGCAAGAACTATGGACTTAGAAAAATAGTAAAAATAGAGCGTCCTTTTTTCTTTGTTTTCATCACTCGTCCCGACAAGGGAAAGTTTACGTATTTATATTCAACCTTGATTTCTTATAGGGATCGTCTGTCTCCAACTAATGAACTCTAGCCTTTGGCGACTAATTGTTTCCAACAACATGATAAAACGCACATTTCCCCAGCATTTCCCATCCCTAGCTCTATATGGAATTTGGCATTGGTCGTAAATCTGTAATTAGTCAAATTTCATATCAATTTCCAAGCATTGTTATTTTGCCCGCGTTGTTTTTCTCATTAGAATATTTCAGATTGCGAATAAAATGGTGGAAGACAAACCTCCCAATGTGACAAGAATGCTTTTATGCTTTGTTCCTGCTTTTCTTTTGCTTTATTGCTTTCCTTGAAATAAATGTTATTTTCATAATACTTGTCGCTTGGACCCTCATCAAAGGACAAACATATTCGATACATCGTGCGCTGACCAAAAGGAAAAGTAAAATTGATTTCCATACTTTCCCATGATTTTCATTACTATATCCTTGAAGCCCGGAGAATCTAATTTTGACAATTGTAAATTGTCAAATACAATATTCTGTATATCAGAATATTGTAAATCGTTCAAATTACCATATTTCCTTTCCAAAATCTATTAAAACTATTAAGATAAATCCACTTATTTTTATTCCTACATTATCAATAGGAAATTACGATCTAGAAAAACTTTTAGTCAAGACGTTTTTAACAGTTAATTAGGTGTGTTTCATTTTCCTACGCTAAAATATAACTGAGTTTTCTATGTAATTTCACAGTTAATATGTGTGAGTACGAAGATTTTTACAGTTTTTTAGGGAATTTTCTGGAGATTCAAATCTGGGTTGGGGCTAATTTTCACATGAGATCCTTTTCACCAAAAACGAAATGGAAAAATTTGGAGGGATTTTTCAAACTCCGCTGACTGAGCCGAGTAACATAAAACGCATTTGTGCAAACTACATACAAAAATCCATTCCTATTTTGAGCATGATTGTGATTACAGCAATATTATATACATTACACGCTTATATGTTTGTATTTATATACGTAGCTAGTGTAAAACATAAATTAACCAGACAGTCTGAATTCATTGGACAAAAAATTTTAATCTTGAGAAACTGGTTACTTAACTTAGTTAGTTTTTATGAAGTGTAATTTTTTAACTCCAAGAGAGACTTTACTTAAGAAAATTGTAACATTATTCAAAGTTACATTAAAATAACGAGAGCCATTTGATTACATTGCTTTTTGTTTCATAGTTTGTTGAAACTTAAATTAAATTAAATTGAAACAAGCCAAAATTTTCTCGCCAAATTTTCATTGGGAAAATCTGAGGGAGACTTACTTAGTGCACGTAATTATCCAACTATTTCTTAGCTTATATTTTACATACGAGTGTTTGATTGTCTTACGCATATATCGTTGATTTGAAGTAATTTTTTTGTGGGAACACATAATTTGGAGATCATTTTTTAGGGAAATATAAATTATGAGATTTGGGATTAGAATGGGGTTATTTTGTACATTACAGGGCGTTCCTTCGGTTTGAGAATTTCCGTCACGGTCAGTTTAATTTCCTAGAGATTTGTGCTTCTTTTCATGCTGATTTAGATGGAACTTGTAAACGGATTGGTATGGGCAATGAGGACATTTGAAGGGATCCTTCGTGGTGTGGGTCTTCATGTGTTTGCTCAGACTGTCTTTTCTTGAATAAGTTTTCCCACAGAACTGA
>JAQFXU010006081.1:0-10721 GCA_034693705.1 Spatulosminthurus flaviceps | reverse complement strand
ATGAATTTGGAATTTAATTTGGGGGTTGTAACCTAACCTAACGTTCTTTGAATAATTTCGCTTCGGGGATTGGAAACGTAACCTAACCTTAATAAGTGTTTTAATTTCTATAATAAAATTCAGTCTTAAAGATTACGTTAGGTTAGGTCAAGTTAGATTCGGTTATATGGCCGGTGCCTCCGTGGGTACCCCTCCCGTGGTCTGTGCCTCCGAGGGTACGTGTCCCGTGGTCACGTAACCCGCCGTCCGTGGGCACGAATCCCATGGTCCATGGGTACGTGTCCCGTCGTCCGTGGGCACGAATTCCGTGGTCCATGGGTACGTGTCCCGTGGTCCGTGCCTCCGTGGGTACCCGTCCCGTAGTCCGTGCCTTCGTGACCATCGAGTGTAAATCTGGCAACTTTCCGTGGGCAAGGAATTTTCCCGTGGATTTTGCCATCACCCGGCATTGCCCGTTTCAGTATTGCGGATAAGAAAGTACTTTTGAGCTCCCCCAGTTCTTTATAAAGAGCGATTACGCATTTATAAGAGGTTTGGCAGAAAAGGGTCAGTAGGTAGAAAGCTGCTACCACGAAACAATACTATTAGCCCCGCCTTTGGCCGGGCTCTACTACTTTAACTTTGTTAGCTGTTTAAAAATGCAGAGGTGATGAATGGATATTAATGTTGTGGTTTCACTCTCACAACTAACAATATATGCATAGCCACATAACTTACTTCAAATAGATTTTTCCTGAAGTAAAGCTTCACTTAAGTTCCTGAAGTAAAGCCACTATTTTCTACAACAATCGAATCATTTTGTCAAAACCGGCAATGCCTAAATGTATTTTTCACAATCAATGTGCATGGTAAATTTCTTCCCAATGAAATCATTTTATAAAAACGGGCAATGCCTCAAAGCATTCTTCACAACTAATTTAGGTGGTCACAGGATTTTATCTCATCCTCATCAAGAAGAGATTCCCATCCGCATCGCGGATGGCTTAATTTCTAGTTGTTTATTAAAATGAGTTTTGAGCCAGTTTACTTCAGATTTTTTACTATAAAAATAATATAGCAGATGAATACTATCACTTGAATTAATAACTTACAATTAGTTTATGCTTGCAGCTACGGAGCGCCCCTCTGCGGTGAGACTTTTACAAAAGGCGTTAACTATAGCTATACGTTAATCGGTAATTAACGTGTAATAAAAGTAGTGCCAGTATCGTCAATGTAATCCTTAATGGTTAAAGTAAGCGTAAGAACAAGAACAAAACGAAGTCTCACAATATGTCTCTAGTCTAATGCCTTTTAAAATATTAATTAAAAATGGGGATCCTGAAATATTTTCCATTTCTACGTAAATAATGTATAGAAGAAGCAATTAATTCGTTATTTAATTAATTAATTTGTGCCTCTTCTAGAATTACAAATCAATCCCCAAAACATAGTACTACCAGTCGTATCTCTACAATTAATAATAACAATTTACAAAAATAAAAATGACAAGAACTTCTATTAATACATACGACGTATGGTAAGATACCATAGGACAAATAAGTAAAGTAGTAGGTATGCCACTAAACAAACCTGCAGCCGCACCAGCTACGGAACAGAAAGAAGGTTCCACAACAGGCTCTGTAAAAAATGTACAAGCCGCAGCTACAAAATGGAAGGAAAAAAACACATCAAAAGGTTCGTCAGGCTCTGTGGTAAAAAATGCAACACCAGCCGCAGCCCCGAACAGAGGCAAAGCATCGAAAGGTAGTCAGCAAATGATAAAACCCACCAAACAAGCGTCATCTAGGGACTCAAGAACAAGCTCTGCCGATGAACAGGCCTCATTACCTGCCGCTAAAGAGAGTTCGACTGCAAAGGACGGGGATGAGTCTGAATATTATTTTGGAATGTACCGAAAGATTCTTCCGAGTGGTGCTGGGAGATTGAAGCCCCTGTATAAAGCCTTTAGCAGGTTTCATCCATGGAGGCCAAAAAAAAATTGGGTGGGATTATTTTGTGAACTTTTATTGTTAATTGTAATAAGATACGAATGCACTCTTTTATTGACATAATTAAATGTAGAATTATTCCAGGATGATTCATGCTTACAGTTCCTAACTACAGGCTATTACCCTGATATGGATGGAGGCGCAGGATCAGGTGACCTTAAACCAAATCAAGTCAGAATTAATAATTTGCCACCAGGGACCACTGAAGCGGAATTGCGGAAGGAATTCCCTTCTGCCACTAAATTCCAGATGTAAATACAAATTTTGAACTTTTAAATCCACTCAGTTTCGACATTTTAAAAAACGGTCACAAGGTTACACGACTAAAAATGTTGGTCACATGTAACACCAGTCAGAATCTTGGTGACGCGGATCAAAATTTTGGCCACATTTGTCAAAATCTTGGCCACATTGGCCGGAAACCTTGGTCCTATCTCGAAATCGGTTACATTTGTATCAAGATGTTGCCGCCAAAAACGAAACAGTAACTTATTTTACGTAATTTTGTTTTAGAAACGGATCAGCTATTATGGACTTTAACGATCCCGCTAAAGCGGAAAAAGCCTACAACGATTCCACTCTGGTTCGAATGGGTAACCGAAATCTCGCTTGGTTGCAACCCGACGCAAGTTTCTTTTTAATAGATCTATTAATAGTTCCCGCTTTATATATAACCTTTAAGCGCTTCCACTTGTGCATATACATTTCTTAATTAACATCTGGCCTGCAATCCTCACAGGAAGTCTACTTGGTTGGAGTACCAGATGGTAAAACCATCGAAGATCTCGAAACTGATTATCCTGGCAATAAAGGAATTAAATTCATTGAGAATACTGGGTAAAACATCAGTTTGAAATATATTTACACCGAAACATATGCGTAATAGATAATTAATACGGTAATAACTTTTTGAAAAAGTACAAGCCGGGTTGCTGTCATTAAATTCGCGAATGCAAAGGCAGCGGCTGACGGTTTCGAAGAGGCTCCTTTCAAGAAGATTGGAGAGCACCAGCATGGTTATGATATTGGTAATTTTTCGTATTGCATTTTTTAAAGAGTTGATCTTATAAAAAATTATTCAAATTTTTTCTCAATTTAATCTGTTCTGTACCTCTGGACGTGTGCACGGACCCAAATTGGAATATTTAATATAAAGAGGAAGCAGTAAGTGATTTTAAATGGAGCACATATTGATTAAAAGCATTGCTCTTTTAGCGTAACTTAATTAGTCAAATTTTTAAAATATAGACCCTCCACATTAACAATTTGCCTCCAAGTGTTACGGAGGCTGACCTTCAGGAAAAATTCCCTGGTGCAAAGGATATTCACTTCAATAGTACAACTGGGTACAAATTCAACTAATTCCCTTTAAGATGACACGTCTTTCTGAAACATTTTTAAGGGGCTTCAGTTACAATTAAATTTTAAGAAATGGTTTATTTTATTTTCAAGCCATGCCAAACTTATGTTCGACGATGACAAGCAATCACGCAAGGCTTATAATGAAGCGGATATGCCTAAGCTTGGAAGGCCAAAACTACTGTGGTTGAGCCCTGAGGTATGTGAAGTATCGATATGTATATACGCATGTACGATAAATGTATTGTGGGGGTTGGAAATTCACAAAATATTCTACTTTCGTAGGAAATGACATTGGAGAACGTGCCTGACAAATTCAAGGAGAATGACCTGAAGAAAGATTTCCCGACTGCCAAGAAGATTCGTTTCATGAAAGGAGAAGGGTAAGAAATACGCACGCTTATTTCTCTCCAGTTTTTGTGACTCACAACTTGTGGTATTTCAAATTATATAGACTTAGACAGCAATTAAATACGAAAATGAATCTGATTTGACAAAAATGAAAAACTATGTGCTTTACCGTTTGGCCAAATAGATTGGTTTCTCGTTCAAATAGGGTCAGTTTCAGCCAAGCTTTTTGGTCGAAACGATATTATTTTGACCAAATTGGTCGGAATGTTGGTCCACCTTCTCTAATTTTGGCCCAGATCAAAATGTTGCTCAAATTGGTTCGGTTTTGGCCAAGTTGGTCGAAATTGGTCAAATTAACTTGGCACATTGCCAATATTTTGTGCGGCTTAGGTTAATACTTTGATCCCGTTCCCTTTGGTCATTGGTCAAAACCATTTTTCGTATTGACATATGTACCTTAACGTATAAAAGCCCAAATGTAAGTACTGGTTAGATTTGTCTGCACTGAATTTTTCAGAGGAAAACGAATTGCTGTCATGGAATTCCCTTCCCAGGCTGACCAAAAGAAAGCATTTGAAAGTAGCGGTCATAAAAAAGTCGGACCTTCTCGTTTAGGATGGTCCGACGAAGCAGGTTAGTCTAGACATTATTTAAATCAATATTATGTTATAACCTCTGGTTATTCTTAGTTGTCTTCAACAATTAATTCTTATATTTTAGGAACGAAACCTGACGAAAATGCCGTAAGTATTTCTATACAGGGCATCACTGTCCTCGAGCTTAAAACTATTGAGCTTAGCTTAACTTTATTAAGAGGTAGATCAAAGGTATAAACCCTTAGCTATTACTTGATGGCGTATATAAACGAATATCTTGATATTATAAACAGGAAGCAGTACGTGATTTTAAGGGGAGTACATTTATTAAAATTATTGCTCTTTCAGCGCAACTTAAATAGTCAAATTTTAAAAATTTAGATCCTCCACATTTCCGATTTGCCTCCGGGTGTTACCGCGGCTGACCTTAAGGAAAAATTCCCAGGAGCAAAGGATATTCAAATCGATAGTAAAACGGGGTATAAATTGAACTAACTCCCTTTAAGATGACATGTCTTTGAGAAGCGTTTTTACTGGGCTTCAGTTATAATTAAATTTTAAAAAATGGTTTATTTTATTTTCAAGCCATGCCAAACTTATATTCAACGATGCAAAGCACGCAACAAAGGCTTATAATGAAGCGGATGTGCCTAAGCTTGGAAGGCCAAAACTATTGTGGTTGAAACCTGAGGTATATGAAGTATCAAATTGTACATATATGCGTGTACAATAAATGAATTGGGAATTAACAAAATATTCTGCTTTCGAAGGAAATGACGTTGGAGAACTTGCCTGACAAAATACAGGAGAATGATCTGAAGAAAGATTTCCCGACTGCCAAGAAGATTCGTTTCGTGAAGGGAGAAGGGTAAGAGATGTGCATCATTATTTCTCCTCAGCATTTGTGAGGTTTCAAATTATCTAGACTCTGGAAAGTCAAACAACAAAGTGCTGTGTTCCCGTCTCTTTGTTCAATGGTCAAAATCTTTTTTCCCATTGCCATACCTTAATGTATAAAAATCCAAAAATAAGTACTTGTTAGATTTTTCCGCACTTACTTTTTTCAGAGGAAAACGAATTGCTGTCATGGAATTCTCTTCCCCGGCTGACCAAAAGAAAGCATTCGAGAGTAGCGGTCATAAAAAAGTCGGACCTTCTCGTTTAGGATGGTCCAACGAAGCAGGTTAGTTTAAACATTAATTACAGAAATATGATGTTAAAAGCTCAGGTAAATCTTAGTTGTCTTCAACAATTAATTCTTATATTTTTGTAGGCAAACCTGACGAAAATGCCGTAAGTATTTCTATACAGGGCATAACTGTGCTGGAGCTTAAAACTATTGAGCTTAGCTTAACTTTATTAAGAGGTAGATCAAAGTCAAATGAGAATGGAGAATATTCCTTTGTAGGCCCAATGGTGCAAGTATAGTAGATCAAGTATGGTGTAGTGCGAATCGTCTAAAATTAATGGCAAATTTTAAGATTACAAACAATAGTGCTAGTGACCACCACCACTGCAAAATTGCTATCAGAGAAAAAACTATAATCATTCAATCGACGATAAGATTTATTTGCTAATTGTAAGCACACAAGCACATTCTGGGCTGCAGTGAGAAAATTTTGAGAGAGACAAGTTTGTTCTAATGAAGTTACAATTAATTAATGGGAGTTTTATGATATGGCTGTGCCAAGCAGATATGTAACGCAAATCCTCACTTTTGATAGTAATTTTGAGTCGGAGCAGGACCAGGAATTCTCAATTGATGAACTTAATGAATGTATCAAAAAATTACCACTGGGGAAACCCCCTGGTCCTGTCTCCATACCAAACGTTTAGTTGAAAAACTTGCCCAGAGTTTCGTGTGCAACTATTAAATATCTTCAACCAATGCTTTTGGTCAGGAACAACCCCTAAGAGCTGGTCGGGAATGGAGTTAGTCATGATCTTTAAAAAAGGGGATCACAAAATCCCAACAAATTACAAGGGAATAACCTTTGTCGATGCAACTACCGAACCGTTTAAAAGTCCTATTTATGATCGCCTTTCTAACGGGGCTGAAAATAAGAAAAATAAGAAGATCGAGGGTAAACCTTTTGGGTTATTTGTGGACTGTTAACGCGCATTCGATAGCGTACCCCACAAAAATTATGGCTACCTTCACATCCCTTATAAAAACCTGTGTTAAGGGAGTGAGAACAGTAAACCATACCTACCAGTGGTGCCGGAACCGGGGGTACATGGAGTGCATTCACCCCCGATAAAAACGCCCTGTAGGTACAACAATTTTAATGTACCCGCAAATTTTTCATAATGTCTTGCACATCTAGCGCTTCTTTTCATTATTTTCCTGCAGTGGAATCCTCGACTAAATTGAAAACTGCAACATCAACATTGGAGATTACAAGCGAAATATTCGCACAAATAGGCACCCACTAAGTTCTGCCACAACCAAGTGGGCAAGAAATCCCTATTTGATTTAGAAGGTAACCAGGATCTCATAATCTCATCGTTTCCGAGCACAGCTGTTGATACTCAACACTGAAGTAAATGTCTTTATCTTGCATGCACACAATTATTTTGCAGCTGTGATTGCTTCAATATTCACTGGATATACTATTTTTCCAGGCCGAAGTTTGTAATACTTAAATATAATAATATGTTTAACAAGCTGATAAGCGTGGCCGTAGCCTTAAGGGGCCATGCTTATCTGCTCAGGCGATAATGGGGTAAAATTTCAAAAAATGAACTAATATTTCCAGTTGAATTTTTAACGAAACGAATTCCCATATTTTCTTTAAATTGATGCACAAGGCAATGGGATGGTGAGACTCAATCCTAATGCAGCATGTTGGCTTTCTATAGAAAATGTAAAACGTATTCTGATGTTCAGTGCATTTCCTGTACTGACGACAGAGGTTTTATTACAGTGTACAGCCAGGTAGTACTATGTACATGCGTTACTATGTGAATTCTGAGGGCAAATTTGAAAAACTTTAGTTTGCCAAAAAAATTAAATAACTATTTGAAATTACAAAACATTTACTTTCGTAAAGTACATAGGAAATCTCTGGGGAGGATTTTAAGCCCCTACACAGCAAATACAAACTTGGAAAACCAATAAAGTATTTGTATAAGTAGCTAAAACTCGTATTAAAGAAGGCATAAATATAGGAATCAAATTTCTGTATGCACAAAAATTGTACACCCCAGTTTAAAAATGGTTCCGACACCCCTGATACCTACATATGCATATTCCTTTCGAGCTCAAAGCTTTAATTTATCAATCAATTCTAAAGTATTAAAGAGGGTGTTTCCAGAACATTGGACCACTGCTTTAAAAATTATTTTAAAGCTCAGTTCAGCCCGTCATTATTTTTCAATGAGCCTAATCTGTTCTCCAGAATTTTCTGGTTACGATGGCATCCGTTTTGTATTAAAAAAGTCAGCATTACTACCTTTTATTTGAAGCTCTTATAAGCACACTTTTCGGAAAGTTTTCCTGAACGGCACTTCATCAGCGTAAAAATTTGTGGCAATTGTGTTATATTTCTAATGTTTTCGTGCCTAAAAATCTGCCACCGCCAGAGATGGTCAGCTAGATAGGGCTGCATAATGTTTTCATTTTGCACGGTTGAATTTCCTTCATCCCTGTTTTTACCCGGTTTTTTCCCCAAAACGAAGTTTTAATTTTCGAGAGAAATCAATATATTGAGGTCTTCACAGCAAAATTATTTGAAACAAAAAATATATTTGAAAACAGGGGAATGTCCTTGTAATACTTGCATGTTGCTACAGAAATTTTCTTGCTCCCGGAAGTCAGGAAAAATTAATATACGAAAAAACCCGAATTTGAAACGTCAAACCGAAAGTTTTCACGGGGCTGTAAAATGGGATGTGTTTACTTTATAGAAAATATTTCTGTTCGGGTAGATCCCCAGAAAGTTAAAATTTCAGATCATTTTTTTGTCAAAATTTCACACACTTTTGACCCCACGCGGGGTAATTTTCTCCCTGGAAAAGTATTTTCGGACAATTTTTTTTGGTGCTTACCAACCGGGCACTTTGAAAGTTGAGAGCTTGAAATTTCGTGTACTAACGGGTAATTTGTTGAGGATGAAGTATGCAAAACTTCATAAGGATCTACAAATTCCTTCTTGTGTAAAAAAAAATTATAAATGTGGTCCAATGTTCTGGAAACACACCCTTTGTAAATGAGAAGAGTCGTCGACTTTGTCATGGTCGTTGGCTAAGGTTCATAAGTTTGCCGCAAGATTGTGCAGGCGTGCATTATAGTGTAAGCAAAAGAAGTAGATTCCAGCCACGTTATGGTTGGCTTTTTTCTAGCTTAGTTTACATTAGAACCCCCACCAGCTACAATGTGGCTGAAAAGTCAGGCGGCATATAGCAAAAGGTTCAGTGCGGCGGTTTGAGTTGTTACTTATGCGCACAACTGAGAGCATTGAACCAACGAACGAACCAAGACGACTCGGCTCATTTAAATACTTACAATTAGTATAGCCTTGTTAGCAATCGAACTATATAGAAGGATAGATGTATTATATTTAATGAACAAATGTGTAAAATTTACGGGGCCCCACAGGGGATCGATTATTAACACTTATTATATGACTGCCAGTAGTGTCTTAACAACGGGGGGGGGGGGTACAAGGTGGACAGTGTACCCCCCACTAAAACACCAGAGGGGTAGAAGCATGCAATCTGTACCCCCCAGAAATTTTACAAAACAATGAAAAATGGCGTATTTTATACTTTTTTGCTACAATTTTTACCAAAATTTTTAATTTTGTCGTAATAATTTGCTAAATATCTCAAAATTCACACTATTTTTGCATACTTACAAATATTTTTGATAAAAAATCAGCCAATTTTCTGTAAAATTGTCATCAAACTAGTTATATTTATGTACATATATACGTACGGTCTTGAAAATTCAATATCCGGGGGTACAATTTGTTGTTTCTACCCCCCCCCCCCCGCCCCTGACTCCGTTGTTAAGCTCCTGACTGCCAGGGAATAAACAACGAGAGGAAACAATACTACTCAACTGGTAGAAACAATAATATAATTACGGTTCTTTAGTAGATTAGCAAAAGTCAGGTCAGGATGAGTCGGTTAAGACGCTTAGCTATTACTTGATGGCGTTTATAAACGAATATGTTAAGGCTTATACATATCTTGGGCAAGGCCCGAGACCACAATAAATTCACCCTCGTTTGGCCTTGATTGATTGGTTGATATTATAAACAGGAAGCATGTGATTTTAAGTGGAGTACACTGATTTAAAGTGTTGCTCTTTTAGCGTAACTTAAATAGTCAAATTTTGAAAATTTAGATCCTCCACATTTCCGATTTGCCTCCGGGTGTTACCGCGGCTGACCTTAAGGAAAAATTCCCAGGAGCAAAGGATATTCAAATCGATAGTAAATCGGGGTAAAAATTCAAATTACTCCCTTTAAGATGACACGTCTTTGAGAAGCGTTTTTAAAAGCGTCTAGTTATAATTAAAATTTAAGAAATGGTTTATTTTGCTTTCAAGCAATGCCAAACTTATATTCAACGACGCAAAGCAAGCGACAAAGGCTTATAATGAAGCCGATGTGCCTAAGCTTGGAAAGCCAAAACTACTGTGGTTGAAACCTGAGGTATGAAGTATCGACATGTACATATATGCTTGTACAATCAATGTACTGTGGGGGTTGGGAATTTACAAAAATAATTTACTTTCCTAGGAAATGACGTTGGAGAACTTGCCTGACAAAATAAAAGAAGATGATCTGAAGAAAGATTTCCCGACTGCCAAGAAGATTCGTTTCATGAAAGGAGAAGGGTAAGAAATACGCATGCTTATTTCTCTCCAGTTTTTGTGAGGTTTGAAATTATCTAGACTTTGACAGGAATTTCATTCGAAAATGAAACTGATATGATTAAATTTAAAAACTATCATTAACGTGCTTTAGCGTTTGGCCAAATTGATTGGTTTTAATTTTCCGTGGAATTGGGCCGGTTTTGGCCGAGTTGGTCTGAGTCTCGTTCAAATTGGGTCAGCTCTGGCCATGCTTTGCGGTGAGTTTTGGCCAGTTTGGTGGTATACGCCTCGGTCAAATTGGTTCAGAATCGGCCAAGCTATTCGGTCAAAACTTATGGTTTCGACCAAATTGGTCGAAATGTTGGTCATATTTCTCAACTTTTACCCCAGTTGATCAAAATGTCGCTCAAATTGGTTTCTTTTTGGACAAGTTGGTCGAAATTGGTTAAACTAGCATGGCACATGGATTAATATTGTATAACTCCATCAGCTTTCTACCGCGGTAATCCCACAGGGTAAAAATTTTCGAAAAAACGTTTCTGACGCACTTAAGGGTCCAAAAAAGCATATTGGCACAAAAAATTTGACCCTACGCAG
>JAQFXU010006080.1:0-10723 GCA_034693705.1 Spatulosminthurus flaviceps | reverse complement strand
CGCATTTGCAAGATGAGCTTGAGGTTTGCCAGAAGTCTCTCAGTGGGTCAGTACAAATTTTGAATATTCAAGGAAAAGTACCCTTGGGTTCAACTTTAGCTTTAACTACAAATAATGAACTTTTTTGTTTTTAAAGATACCTGGAAAAGAAGAGGCTGTTGTTCCCACGATTCTTCTTCGTGTCAGATCCAGCTCTGTTGGAGATATTGGGTCAAGCCTCAGACTCCCACACAATTCAGTCTCATTTACTCTCCATATTCGACAATATTTCAACTGTAACATTCCATGAGACTGAATATAACAAAATTCTGGCTATAAACTCTCAAGAGGGAGAGAGCATTCCTGTATATTACACTTTTCTTATATTTTCTATATAACTATATTCATTTTCTCTAGAATTGTTTATGTCGAGGTTAACTATTATTGTCTATGCTTTTTTTTTGAGTAAATAGCTTGAACGTTCCGTGAAAGCTGAAGGCAGCGTTGAAGTTTGGCTAAACCAGCTCTTGCAGTTTTCAAAGGCTTCCCTTCACAGCGTTGTTCGAGATTCATTTGTTCAAATCTCGGAGCCGGATTACAACTTAATCGAGTTGTTAGAAGTTTTACCTGCACAGGTACTTTCTGGGGATGAGTTGTGACTCAAACGAGCTGGACGTGAAATTAATACAGAATTATCTTAAATAGGTCGGATTGCTAACTATTCAAATTATTTGGACGAGGGATTCTGAGTCAGCTTTAATGCAAGCAAAGCATGACCGAAAAATAATGTCTGAAGCGAATAACAAATTTTTAGACATCTTAAACCAGCTCATTGATCAGACTACGAGGAATTTAACTAAAATTGAGAGAGTTAAATATGAAACTTTGATTACCATTCATGTTCACCAACGTGATATCTTCGATAATTTGGTATTGATGTTTTATTAAAAAACATTCTTGCAAGTTTAAAAACAACACACTCACAATCAGTAGATCTATAGCCCATGGTGTCATTGACCCGTTGTAAAATCTATTTAAAATGTTACAGTGCCGGATGAGTGTCAAAGCCGTATCGGATTTTGAGTGGGTCAAGCAGTGCAGATTTTATTTCAAAGAAGACACAGACATCACTGAAATTTTTATCACAGATGTATACTTCGCATATCAAAGTTAGCATTTTTTTAAATGGAAAATGCAATTTTTTAACACCCATTTAAGATTAAGTAAATGTTTTGTAGATGAGTACCTTGGCTGCACGGATCGGCTGGTTATCACGCCTTTAACTGACAGGTAATTGCATGATTGGTAGAAATTTTTCTATTTAATTAAATTCCTATGGTCTCCCAAACCCGTATTTCTGCTTTTTGATAGGTGCTACATTACTTTGGCTCAAGCTCTTAGCTTGAGCATGGGGGGCTGTCCAGCAGGTCCAGCTGGTACAGGAAAAACCGAGACGGTGAAAGATATGGGTAAAACTTTAGCGAAGTATGTGGTGGTTTTTAACTGTTCGGATCAAATGGATTACAAAGGACTTGGCCGGATTTACAAAGGTTTGTTTTTTGTACGAACTGGGATAAATGCTTATAAGATTCTTGCTTACAAATCTTTTAGAAATCATTACATGGGTATAATAAAGTGCAACAAATGGTTAAACGAAATTTTCTTTACAGGCCTGGCTCAGTCAGGCTCTTGGGGATGTTTTGATGAGGTTCAGTATAAAAAATATTTGAAAGCTTATTTACGACAGAGATTGCTGTTTTCGAAGTTTAAAAAATTCATATCTTTTCAGTTCAACCGAATCGACTTGCCTGTATTGTCTGTAGCGGCACAACAAATAGCCGTTGTCCTTACCTGCAGAAGAGAGCATAGGAAATCATTTGTCTTCACAGATGGCGATGTGGTCGAAATGAACCCGGAATTCGGCATTTTCCTCACCATGGTTAAAATTCAATCCATTGGTTATAGTTTGTTTTAAAAAAATCCTATCAATGTAACTAACTTTTTTCACAGAACCCTGGTTACGCTGGAAGGCATGAACTCCCTGAGAATCTCAAAATTCAGTTCCGCACCGTAGCAATGATGGTAAAAGTTATTTTCCTTTGGTTTTTTATGTTTTTGATAGAAACTTTATCATAAACATTCATTATTGTAGGTTCCTGACCGGCAAATCATCATTCGCGTGAAACTCGCTAGGTAATAGACATTATTCAAAAAACAAAATGTTAGAAATTTAATGTAAAGAAAAAGTTTTTAAAGTTCTGGAATTTCTACAATTAGCTGTGGTTTTCTGGAAAACATAACACTCGCGAGAAAATTTTACACGCTGTACAAATTGTGCGAAGAGCAGTTAACGAAGCAAGTTCATTATGATTTCGGCCTTCGAAATATTTTATCAGTTCTAAGAACCTTGGGAACCACCAAAAGAGCTAATGTGAAGGATGCAGAAAGCACCATTGTAATGCGAGTTTTACGGGATATGAATCTCTCAAAACTGATTGGTAATACTCGAGAACAAGTCAAATCAAAAGTGAATCTTACCTGGAAATTCATAAATCTGATTTTATTTAGATGAGGACGAACCTCTTTTTATGTCCTTGGTAACGGATCTGTTTCCAAATGTTGCATTTGAGAAAACTACCTACCAGGAATTGACAGAAGCTATAGCAGTGGAAGTTGAAGCTCAAGGCTTAGTTTTTCATGATCCCTGGGTATTGAAATTAATACAGGTAAAATGACCCCGCTAACAAGAAAATTATTAGGTTTGAAGTATAATTCATAAAAAATTACACTATTGTAATCTTGTACGGACTTGCAGATGTACGAAACTCAAGAAGTCCGCCATGGTATTATGACCCTTGGGCCTAGTGGAGCTGGAAAAACTACTTGTATTCACACGCTCATGAAGGCTTTGACAGGAATTGGGATTCCCCACAAGTAAATTTCAAACTCCAGTGAAAATTTCCATGGACTCCTTCCTTTTGAATTCCGACGTAAAGTATAAACATGTGATTTGTAATGTAACCAGGGAAATGAGAATGAATCCGAAAGCAATTACAGCTCATCAGATGTTCGGCAGACTTGACGTTGCTACAAACGATTGGACGGATGGGATATTTTCTGCTCTGTGGAGAAAAACACTGAAAGTCAAAAAAGGACAGCGTAAGATTTTCCAAACTCCGTGTATACCTATGAAAATTAAGTAATTTGCATACATGTGACTTGTGACTCGTCATGTCAGAAAATATATTTCATTGCAGCTTCCATTGACCGAGTTTGGTTGGTACTCGATGGGCCGGTTGATTCAATTTGGATTGAAAATTTGAATTCGGTACTTGATGATAATAAAACTTTGACTCTAGCCAATGGAGATCGACTTCCTATGTCTCCAATGTGTAAAATTATCTTTGAACCTCATAACATCGATAATGCATCTCCTGCAACTGTCTCAAGAAGTGGCATGGTTTGTTTTAAACTTTTAAATGAGTTCAGAATTGGAATCGTATAGAATTTCCATCCAAAAATTCCTCATAATTATTATTACATTTTATAGGTCTACATGAGCTCATCGGGTTTAAACTGGTCACCCATTGTTGAGGCCTGGCTAAAGAAACGAGGACCTCAGACAGGGAATATTCTTCGAAACTTAATCAAAACATGGTTTTTCCAAACGTATGACTTTTCCCGCCAAAATTGTGCGTTCAGGATGCCGATCTTAGAATGCAATGTTATTGCACAGGTTGTTTAGCTACTAGGAAACCAACCTCAACCAAGTCTCAATGCAAGAAACGCAACCGATCATGAATGTAAACTTAATTTTTTCCCCAGATGCTGTCTCTCCTCGAAGGATTACTGCCCGAAGAAGAACGTCCAGAAGAAACGGCAGAATCTTTGGAAAACCTGAGGATGAATCCGAACTACGTGGCGGAGAAAAAAGTTTCAGAACCCGAAATCGAAAAGATCTTCTTGTTTTGCCTTAGCTGGAGTGTGGGAGCATTTTTAGAGAACGAGGATCGCATTAAATTTGATTCATTCCTCCGAACAAATGAAACTGATAAATTACCGATGCCAAAATCCTCCATTTTTAATTTTGTTATGAACGGGAACGAGTGGAAACCTTGGCAAGACCGCGTGGCCAGTTATCTTCTGCCAGAGAACTACACGAATGAATACTCAGCTATTTTAGTACCCACCATTGATAATGTTCGGACGAACTTTTTAGTAAACGCTGTCGCTTCGCAGGTAAAATCAGTATGATTGATTTATTCTAAATCAATGCCATTCAAGCTTTCAGCAATTAAAAATATTAAAAAATTTAATGCGGAACGTTTTCTGCAGAGAAAAGCAGTTCTTTTAATTGGGGAACAAGGATCAGCTAAAACCGTAATGGTGGATTCTTATTTGAAAAGCTACAATCCAGATTTTCATTTGGCTCGAACAATGAACTTTTCATTTGCAACGACACCTTACCAGTTCCAAAAAACCATCGAGAGTTACATGGAGAAACGGGTTGGTACTATGTTCGGGCCGAGTGGTGGAAAGTCTATGACTTTATTTATAGATGATGTGAACCTACCGGAAGTTAATGCCTGGGGCGACCAGGTTACTAACGAAATATTACGTCAAACCATTGAAATGAAAGGATTCTACAGCTTGGAGAAGCCAGGAGAATTCTCCCACATTACGGATATCCAATTCATTGGTGCGATGATTCACCCTGGTGCTGGAAGAAATGACATCCCTTCAAGACTAAAAGTATGTTTTTTTAATTCTGACTAACACATTTTTTTAAAGTGAACTCAATTTGAATCAATTTTTACTCCTTTTCAGAGACATTTCTGTATCTTTAATTGCACACTCCCTACAGACGAATCCATCGACAAAATATTCTCGTAAATTAATTTTTCCCTCGTTCTTCTTAAGAATTAATGGCATTGAAGGTTGGCTTTTAAATTTGTGTGTATTTTCAGGACGATCGGTATGGGACATTATAGCGCCAAACGTGGATTTTCTGAAGAAGTTCGAATGTTAATAGAAAGGCTCGTAGTGGTTACAAGAGTGTTGTGGATGTCAACAAGGAAAACGTTGTTGCCCACCCCAGCAAAATTTCATTACATCTTTAATCTCCGAGATTTGTCAAGGATTTGGCAAGGGATGATTAGTACCTTGAGCACAGTGATAGACGGAGCCAAAGCTACAATGCAATTATGGATTCACGAATGCAGCCGAGTTTTAACCGATAGGTTCACCGAAACTCAAGACAAGACTTGGTTTGACCAGGAAGTTAAGAGAATTGTGGAGAAAGAGTTTGGGAAAAAATTTACTTCTATGATTAAGAAAACTGGACTTTTTGTGGACTTCATGAGAGATGCTCCTGAGCCGACAGGAGAAGAGGGAGAGGGAGAAACTGAGGTGGAGTTGCCAAAAGTTTATGAACCTATTGAGGATTTTGATGTCCTCAAAGAGCGATTGATCATGTTCTTGGATCAGTACAATGACATGGTTAGAGGTTCACCCATGAATCTCGTATTTTTTCCTGATGCGATGATCAATCTTGTTAAGATCTCTCGAATTATTCGATGTCCTGGAGGAAATGCTCTTTTAGTGGGTGTGGGTGGCTCGGGAAAGCAATCTCTTACTAAATTGTCCTCATTCATTGCTGGATATAAAACCTATCAGATTACTTTGACCAGGTCGAACATATAATTTGAAATGAAATTATTTTCATTAAAATAAAAAGTCAAATGCGAACACTATCTTAATAAATAATTCATTGGGTTTGAAGGTCTTACAACTTGAGTAACTTTCTGGAAGATATCAAGTTACTATACAGAACTTGTGGAGCTCAGGGTAAAGGAACTGCTTTTATTTTCTCGGATCAAGATATCAAGGAGGAGGTGTTTTTAGAGTATCTGAATAATGTGCTTTCTTCCGGTAAATCGTCATTAGTAATTTATTTTGAAATTGAATGTGCAAGTACAAGAATTCTATCAATATGATTCCTTTTTGAAAATGAACATAACTAAATTTACCACAGGATTAATATGCAACTTGTTCAATCGAGACGAATACAGTGAAATCATTGCAGAGTTGACTCCCATCATGAAGAGAGAAAATTCCCGTAAAGTACCGACGCCTGAAAATGTCTTCAATTACTTTATCCAACGAATGAAGCAATACCTTCATGTCATTCTCTGTTTCTCGCCAGTAATTTTCTATCCAAATTAACGGTCCAGCATTATATTTCAAAGTGTTTGCTAATTTAAATAAGAAAAATTTTCTTATATTCATAGGTCGGGGAAAAATTTAGAAGTCGAGCCCTAAAATTCCCAGGTCTAATTTCCGGTTGTACTGTCAACTGGTTTTTTCCCTGGCCGAAAGATGCTCTTATTTCTGTTGCAGAACATTTTCTGCAGGACTACCCCATGGAATGTCCAGATGAGTCAAAGAAAAATGTGATTTTCGTTTTGGGCTCGGTCCAGGACAGTGTGGCTAATGTTTGCGTGGAGTATTTCCAAAGGTACTTGAAGTCCTTGTCGCTACAATGCTACAAATGTATTACTCAGATTGGATGATGTACTTGAAAATGTTTGTATAGGCTCCGTCGTTCAGCTCATGTAACTCCTAAGTCCTATCTGAATTTCCTGGCATCCTATAAATCTATCTACAGTGTAAAACTTATTGAGCTAAAGGAGTCGGTTCAGAGGATGGATCTTGGATTGCTGAAATTAAAAGAAGCGGCAGCAGCAGTAGCAAGTTTACGCAAGGAATTAGCAAAAATGGAGCAAGAGCTTCAAGTAGCTTCGAAAGAGGCCGAGAGAGTTTTGGTATCCGTGAAGGAACGTGCGGAAGAAGCGGAGGGTATCCGA
This sequence comes from Spatulosminthurus flaviceps, assembly GCA_034693705.1. NCBI lineage: Eukaryota > Metazoa > Arthropoda > Collembola > Symphypleona > Sminthuridae > Spatulosminthurus > Spatulosminthurus flaviceps. The sequence goes on along the minus strand of JAQFXU010006080.1, from coordinate 3,878 downwards.
AATCGAGTCCAGAAGAGTAAAGTAACGGCGGAACAGCTTGTAGCGGATATTGAAGCTGACAGAATATTGGCTGAGCAGAAATTGGAGGCTGCTAAGCCTGCGCTAGAGGAGGCTGAAAATGCTTTGAATACAATTCAACCTACTCATATTGCTACGGTCCGAAAACTTGGTCGACCACCGCATCTCATCATGAGAATAATGGACTGTGTCCTCATTTTATTTCAAAAGAAGCTCCATTTTAGCTTCCCAGATCCAGAAGTTCTCTCTCCTAAGCCATCTTGGCCTGAGGCGCTAAAGGTAAATCGTATAGCTTAGAGAAAAAGTAGATATGTTATTACCTATAAAAGTATCAATATCGATTTCGAAATGATTTCCAACATCAACTCATTATAAAATGAATGTAAAAAACTCCGTCCTGATTCATAGATGATGGCCAGCACGACGTTTTTGATTTCTCTACAAAATTATCCGAAGGACGTGATAAACGAAGAGATTGTAGAGCTACTGGAGCCTTATTTTCGAATGGAAGATTACCGAATGGATGATGCGAAACGTGTTTGTGGTGACGTTGCTGGGTTACTTTCATGGACAAAAGCTATGGCATTCTTTTTCGGGGTCAACAAGGAAGTTTTGCCTCTAAAGGCTAATTTAGCAATGCAAGAGGCTCGTCTTAAAATAGCTGTTTCAGACTTAGCCAGGCTGGAGCATGAGTTGTTGGAAAAGGAGGGGGAGCTGAAAGTTGTGAAGGATGAGTATGACCTGGCTTTCAGTAAGACGCAGCTACTCATGGATGCAGCAGATTCATGCCGGAAGAAGATGTCCACTGCCATGGCATTGATTGATGGTCTCAGTGGGGAAAATAAGAGATGGACTGAGCAGAGTAAAGAACTTAAGGATCGGATGGGAAGGTACATCGTTTTAGTATAAAAATACTCAACCAAGTTACAAGTTCAAGGTGTCAATATTTAGAATAATGGCTTAAAATATTTAAAAAATAGGTTAGTTGGCGACATCCTAAAGGCTACAGCTTTCCTTTCATACTCTGGTCCGTTCAATCAGGAGTACAGAGCTTTGTTACTTGCACAATTTACTGATCTAGTGGAGAAACATGATATTCCCAGACAAGATGCTTGTACGGTGTTGTCTCTTCTTCTAAATACTTCGGATGTAAGACGTATTGGATTTTTGTTTGTGAACTTACTCTACATATTTTGGCTGCATGAAACAAATGATTTGTAACGGAATTTTGTAAACTCAGGTTGCTGAATGGACAATGCAAGGCCTGCCGAACGATGAATTATCAATAGAAAATGCCGTCATAGTGACGAAAGGTGCCAGTTACCCTCTGATGGTGGATCCTCAAAGTCAAGGAAAGGCTTGGATAAAATCCAAGGAAGCAAAGAACAATCTTTGTGTCACTTCTCTCAATCATAAGTATTTCCGAACACATCTAGAAGATAGTCTTAGTCTTGGAAGACCCTTGCTAATTGAGGATGTTGGAGAGGAATTGGATCCAGTGCTAGACAATGTACTTGAAAAGAATTTCATCAAATCAGGCACAATTGAAAAAGTCGTTGTGGGTGATAAAGAATGTGATGTTATGCCGGGATTCATGCTCTACCTAACAACGAAACTTGCAAATCCATTTTACACACCCGAAATTAGTGCAAAAACTTGCATAATCGATTTCACTGTTACTATGAAAGGTTTGGAGGATCAGCTTTTAGGTAAATTGTAAAGTTATGAATTAAGGTTCATTAAAATTGAGATAAACTTTTTGTTTTTTATATAATTGATAATACCTTGTGCTTATAGGTCGTGTCATTTTAATGGAAAAATCCGAGTTGGAGTCCGAACGTATGGCATTATTTGAATCTGTGATGCAAAATAAAAGGAGCATGAAAGCTTTGGAGGATAGCTTGCTTGAGAAATTATCTAGCTCGCAGGTATTTAATTGTAATATAATTCTATTCCCACATTTGGATGTTAACCTTAAGTTAATGAAGTTTCTTAGAATGCAAATGCAATATTAAAAGCGGAAAATGGTATGCTTTTGTGCAGGGATCTTTAGTAGATGACGACGAGCTGATTCGGGTGCTGAGAGAGACGAAAACGACTTCTGAAAATGTTAAAACTAAGCTACAAACAGCGGAAGAGACGGACAAGAAAATCACCATCGCTAGAGAAGAATTCAGACCCATTGCTAGCAGAGGAAGCGTCTTGTACTTCTTAGTGGTGGAAATGGCGAAAGTAAATGTGATGTACCAGACATCCTTAAAACAATTCCTGCACATTTTTGATGGTTCCATTAAAACGTCAGAAAAAAGTCTCATCACCGCCGATAGAATCGAAAATGTATTAGGAAAGCTAAACTGGGAGGTTTGGCAGTTTGTTCAGCGGTCTCTATTTGTAAAAGATCGATTTTTGTTTACCTTGCTGATGACTTTAAAAATCGATTTGCATTGTAACAGTGTTCAACATGAGGAGTTTATGGTACTTATTAAAGGTAACGTTTTTCGCTACATAATTACACCGCCAAAAATAATTGACACGATATTTTATAAATTGCCATTTCATTTTTGTAGGTGGAGCGTCATTGGATTTGTCAGCGGTGAGACCCAAACCGTTTAGATGGATTTCCGACGTTTCATGGCTGAACTTAGTCGAGTTGTCAAAATTAAAACCATTCAAAAAGATTTTGGATGAGGTATGATAAACTTTTTGCATTTACAATGTGGAAAATGGACAATTTTGCAAATTTGTAAGAGAAGAATATTTTTACGCAAGTTGTATTGCTTTTCTGTTACAAAAGGTGAGTGAAAAGGAGCACGATTGGAAAGTTTGGCAAGATTTAGAAACACCCGAGATTTCTACAATTCCTTGTGGTTATGAAAAGAGTTTGGATTCCTTCAGAAGGCTGCTCATTGTACGCTCCTGGTGTCCTGACAGAACGCTGATTCAAGCGAAAAATTATGCAATTGGTACATTTGTTTAAATGCGTGAACTATTATCTACTATTTTTTGTAAGTCGCACAGTTAGGCCGATTACCTCCAAACCGGACATGGTGATTTTTACCAAAATTGAACCAATGGTATAATTTGGTTCAAATTAATTTTTGAGATCATCATGGTCAACTACATCTTGACGAAAAAACATTTTCCCTCGACTCTACCATTATGGCCATAATAGGGCAAATGGCCGAATTCCTGACTATTGGTTAAATGGAGAGACTTCCTTTGCAACGATCTGTGGCCCCCTGCCCCCTCGCATACTAGAATATATTGTATATGTAAAAATGGATTTTTGGGGTGAAGAGTACGAGCTGCTAGGGGTACAAAAATACCTCAAAATCGGGTACAATCTGGGAGGGGGTGGGGGGTCTGGAAAATGAAAAAAAGAAAATAATTTGTCCTAGCCATTCTTTTTGTATCCTACACTCTTCGCCCAATAACTCTGGTTTTTGGAGAAGTAGAAATTCATGCAATAGCAACTCTGAAAGCTCAAATTGTAATCTCTTAGGATCTTTCAACATCATGTCTCTACGTGTAGTACAACTAAAATTGTAGCAGATCAAAGTTCCTTAATTTTTTAAGGATGTTTACAAGGGATTTCGAGGCCTTATAATGAAAATGGTGTAATTTATAGCACAACCAAAAAAATGCGCATAATTTTTTGAACAAAAATCCATTTTTACACATACAATATATTCTAGTATGCGAGGGGGCCACAGACCGTTGCAAAGGAAGTCTCTCCATTTAACCAATAGTCAGGAATTTGGCCATTTGCCCTATTATGGCCACAATGGTAGAGTCGAGGGAAAATGTTTTTTCGTCAAGATGTAGTTGACCATGATGATCTCAAAAATTAATTTGAACCA
>JAQFXU010006079.1:0-10724 GCA_034693705.1 Spatulosminthurus flaviceps | reverse complement strand
CGGTATCTTTGCTGAAAATGAAAAAATTTGGAGACTATGATGTTTTGGGCTTACACATTCCCTGTGGATTTACTCTAAATCTAAAATTAATTAATACTATTTTTATGAAGCATACATGCAAAAAGTTTCATTGAGATCGGATCAACAGTTTATAAAAGAAAAAATATTTTAGTGTGTATAGTATTGCGGTGTATATAGTATGGCGATATAGTATACGATTTTAGCGCAATATTTACTTTCCTTGGTTGCTCCGTTGTAAATAGAAATATGTTCCGTTAACAAATTTAATTGCCAAAAGTATCTTCAGACCGGGGTTGCTTAAATATTGGTATTACTTTGATGGTATAATTTCATCTGTGCTTGCTCGAAAAATATTAAAAACTCCAGGAAAATTAAGATCAATGAAGTCATTTATTTATTGTTTTGGCTCCAATGAAAAAAGATATGTATTTACTTGCATTAGTGATGCGTATTTGCAAATACCTTACTATAGCTTAGACAATTAAGTTAATGAGCTCCTAAATGTTTTTTGATGTCCTGACTTTCAGAAATTATAGGTCTCTCTGCTCCCCTCAGCCCAGAGAAAACGAACTCCATATATAAAATTGTTCTGAAATTATTCACCAAATTTCCCATCAATTTGGAAACAAAATTTCTGCTCATTAATCCCACGTGGCATTTCACAATTTATTGAGCAACACCAATAATATAAATACAAATTTATTCCCCATGCTTTAATTAATTTAACTTATTATGATCATTTTTGCAAAGAGTAATTCCATTCACGTTTTTAGATTCACGTTTCGTTTCAGTACTCTGAGCACGTTTTGCAAGTCAGGATGTCCAGGAAAATGTTTCTCTTGGCAGTACACATAATATGTAGTACCTTGATCAAAAGTTCTTTGCTAATATCGGTCAGTAGTGATAACAATAAACTCTGGGCATCTATCGATACAGTTTTATTAAAAAATTCGTTGGGCTTAATTCATGAGAACAGCGTTTGTACACTTATATTTTTATATCATGAAAATTCCACCTATGTGATGCATCTCCAACGACAGTTAAGTATTCCAAGGCTGGTGGTAAAAAATAATCAGCAAAGCTTTTTCCCTCCAAACATACCCGAAAGAAATAATTTCCATAAGAATGAGTCCATAAATTCATTTGGCGCCCTTCGAATGAGTCCTAATTGCTTTCAAGCTTTAATTTTCCTTCAAAATTCTTTGCTATTGGAAGGTTCTTCTCCAAAATTGTATCCGGAATCCAGTGAATTTCAGCTCCGGAGTCTCCTAACCTTTCCTTTTAACTTTCACCGTCAGCTCGTACACCATGTATTTATCGGCCAGCAGGAAGATAAGGTGCGGAATATCCTCAAGAGTGCGGAAGATTTGAAATTCAAAACCGGCATTATTTATCAGTATATTACCAACGATGTGCTGGAAGATCATAAGATAATTTGGGACCAAAAATACACAAAGAATGGTATTTTACGGAATCGACATTTTAAAACAATGTCTTATCCCATGAAATTTCATGTGATTCGTAATGAAGAAGGTGAGCCAATGGGTGGGATGTCCTACAATTTTATTAGATACGTCGCTGGGTATTATAACTCCACCTTTGACTATGAACATCGCGGGTATAGAAATTTAGGACAAAAATCTGATGGCACTTGGAATGGATGGATTGGAATTCTTGCCAATGGGACCGCAGATATGGCGTTTTATTTGGGGAGCACCTACGAAAGATTCCACTACATAGATCTGACATCACCAGTCTTAAATGCACCTCTAACATTTTTGGTGTCCCGCCCACAGCCGAAAATCCATAAATTTGCTCTTCTTCACGTTTTCGATGGATTCGCTTGGATCGCAATAGCTGTATCATTGGTTTTTGTTATCCCACTCTACTATCTCAAGCTTCAAATGCTACATGGGAAATCATCACGGTTGGAATTGTGCTATTCAGCATTGATCCTGCCGTCTTGTGCGATTCTACAAGAGGCGCGAGAGATCCCCAGAAGTGTGCGCCACCTCTCGGGAATGTTTTTGTTCTACTCCATCCTTATTGGAACCTTCTTCAATAGCAACCTGATTTCATTTCTTACCCTCCCGGAAACAGATATGGTACCCGGGACACCCGAAGAATTGAGCTCGATGGAGGACTATAAAATTCGGATCATTAACTACGTCGGCACAGTAGGTGACATACTTTTCCGTAAACCTCCTAATCCCACTTACGCCAAAATGAAGGAGAGACTTGAATATATTGCTCCTAAAGACGCCGTGAAATCCGTGGTAGATTCTGTAGTTGGTCCGAAATCCGCTCTTTTAAATTACGAACAAATGTTGAGGATAACTGCAGCTGAGAATTTAACCTTGCATCCAGGATATATCCCTGTAAAGTTTTCTCGCACAAATATAGTTGATGTGTTTGTAAGCGTAGTATTGCAAAAGTATTCGAAATTTACAGAGGCGATTGGGGCAAATAATGGGAAGTTGGTGAGTACAGGCCATTATGAAAAATGGTTTGAAGAAGTGACTGAGTATTGTAGTAGCAAAAGCATAAAGTGGCTGAAGAATGTGAAGAATGGGGGTGTGGGGGATGAGAAAAGTAAGAAACTGGTTGAATTGATCGAGGAAGGAGCTTCGGTTGGGAAAGTAAAACCTTTCCAAATTGCACATTTTGCTTTAGCGCTTGGGATTCTCTTGGTTTTTGGAATCGTATCTTTATCTGCTTTTCTCTTCGAGATAATTTGGCATGCATTGGAAAGCAAAGAAAAAATTCTTTCCGATCCTAAATATGTGGTTAAAAAGTTTAATGGAGCATGGTTCAAGTGATATGTATTCCATGCATTTCCTACTGATGAGCTCCCAGTGGTGCGGGAAACAATATACAAAAGTGTAGTGCGTTAAAATTATTGATAAAATTGTCGTATAATAATATATGTACAAATATCCCAAAACGTGTACGTAACTCAGTCATTCTGTAGGCGCCATTTTACTGGTAAATTGTATTGCAATTTTTGTGAAGTAGATTTTAGAAAGTGCTATGAAATAGATAAGTAAATGAATAAATAAACCTCATTTTTTTAAAGAATTTTTGCACCACGACAAATAAAAACAACAATATTTCCATCACAAACATAATTTTACTTCTAAACGATACAAGTTCTTTCATTTAGGCCACTTACGTAAACATACGAGTTGGAAAATGGAAACCATAAGGTTTATGTTAAACTCATTGCCTCTTTTGGCGTAGCATTGCCAAGGCGTAGCGCTTGTTACTAAATACCATTAGTTGGGTAATCCAAAGTTGATCCAGTTACAATCAACTCATCGTTTGGAGGCTTGTCCGCCACGTCAGAGTGAATTAAGAGAGGATTATAGCCCCAGTTTTCAAATAGCTCATCAATAGCTGTAAATTATATGAGGAGAAGTGAAGATGAAAGTGATCAGAAGTGGATCATTCAAGTAAATTGACATTTTGTTAAAAGTAAAAACTTACTCCAGCCGCATTGATAGATTTCGCAGAATCCTTTTGTTCGACTCTCAGTGTCATTACCGTTCATACAAGGCGCCTTTTCCCACGTGCTACATGGCTCTGGAGCATTGTGATCTGAAATTCAATAAATAATTGCATGAAACTATGTATCTATTGTCGTATGAAAGGGGCTTGTAGTTGCAGATATTAGATTACAAATTTGGCGGGTTGTGAAATTTCCATCTGTGCATAAAAAAAACTTCAACTCAAAAAATGGCATGTGTAAACATTTTTGTTACAGATTCAAAGACTTTTGAAATAGCCGACGGACGTAAAGACCCACAGACATGAATGTCTTACTAGGGGCCGGTGCTACCCCAAAAATCTCTCCTTTTGTAAAGGGCGGGTTTGGAAAATATCGATGACATAAACTTTTCTAAATTTAATAATTGGGCATTTATGACCAATTATTGTGAAAATAATTCTCAATACACTGTAATGGTTAGACACATGTCACTTACCGCACTTGATCCATCTCCAAATAATACATTCTCCTTCATCTTCGGGAGGAGCGCCGGTTTGCTTTAAATTTCCATCAACCACTTTTGATTGAACGGACTTTTTCACTATTTCACAGAGACCATCCGCCAGGCGCAAGGATACATCAATTTGCCTCTTCCCGTCCAAAAACGTTACTACAAGATCCAATAAATAATCCTTACAAATAATTATTTGTACTATCACATGTAAATGTATGAGAAAAACGTTCTTTAAAGCCAAATATTTCAACCTGATAGGAGGATAGTAGTAAATAATGTAATAATAATTTTCTTCATTTTCCCTCCCAGCCAAAGAGTTTCTCAATAATTTTTTATGCAAGAACGAACGTTTATCGCTTTTGCCTATCCCTTCTCTCCCTGCTTATACTGATCCAAGGAGAAGGGAAGCCTAGGAATTTTAATTGTAATTAAGCATGGCTTTATTAATATTAGAAATTAATAACTAAGCAGCTAAATACCCAATTAGTTTCTCTTGGAGCAAAATTAATCATCACTTAAGGAGAAATTTATTATGGTTTCGACATTTTTTTTATTTTCTCTATGGAATCAATTAATGTGAGACGGAACTGCATACATAGAGGGAATCAATTTAAAATGCCATACATTAAAATAATTGCAAGTATGTATATGCACTTATTAGATAGGGAACAATTATTATAAATATAGTTGAAATTTAAGGCAACTACGTATGTAAAAATTTGTTTAGCAATTATGAGGTTTGTAATGGAGTCATTATCCTTTGAATAAATTGTGACGCAAACTTCATTTTAAGGATTTTCTCCTCATTAAAAATACACTGCATTGTAAATCATTGAAGAAATAACAAATTTCTACTTTATATATGTCCGTGTCTTGTACTGTGTCTTAATTATAACTGAGAATTAATGCTTGAAACGCTGTGGCACTGGGATAATTCCAGAGCCTTGCTAGTAAATGGACAAAGTTATAAAAAAATATATGGCACTTCCGACAACAATACGTTGCCAGGATAATAACACCATATTTTAAAACCGCTTGTGGTGAGAATTATAGTTGAAATAGTGATGATGGCTACTATGATTTGCCAATGTACTGAGGCAAATATTGGGGCTACTTGCGTAGATAGATAGATTATTTATTGACCGATTCACCATTTAAGCTCTTACAGACATGTGGGATAATTGTGAGATGCATAGTAATGATTAGGGCAAATATACTTAATACTTTTGTACTACTTACGTATTAGTAATACTTTAGAAGGAAGAATGGATTTTTGGGCTTGCCAAAGACATAGTACCCAGAATAATAATGGAAATTTGTGTGAAATTCACAGTCCAATGATATGATTGCTCCTCATTATTTCCAAATGTCATGAGGAAACGATGAAGCCGCATGGTGATGATGCAAAAAATTGTTAATCATGAGTCGCCCAGACTGTAATGGCATTGCTAACATTCAGTTAAAATTAAATATGAAAATTATTTATTATTAAATTCAATTGATAACGGAGAGGGTACCATTTGGTTTCAGTATTATCAGAAAAATTTCTGAATCCGGATGTTTTTGAAAATGTCTCTCCACGTTTTGTTCATGTTTTTTTCTTGATTCCAAGTTCATTGGACGTTCTTAATAGCAGAATAAGTGAGAAAAATCAACTTTGGACATTCATCGATGAAATTTTAGACCCAGTAACATTTTCTCGTACTAATATATTTGAGCTGATTGTAAGCGTAGCAATGCAGAAGTATATAAGAATATCCATAATCTTGTAGCCAAACCCGCTGAGTATAGTGATATATGAGTATATATATAAATAGTGATATTAGTTGAAATGCATATTATAACAAGGGCATTTCCAACGCAGTCATATCTTCAAACCATTGCATTGCATTTGCGAAAGTAACTTGTTATTTTATTCAAGGCAATAATAATATGCATGCTCATAGTGCGATTTTTTCCCAACCCCTATTTTTTCTCTGAAGCAAACCCCCCTGTTATTTTGTTTACAAAAGACATTTGTGACGTACAACGTGGGAAGAGCGATAATGAGAGATATTACGAAATAAATTATCTTCTTTCTGCATTTGCTAAACGTTGTGGATCCTTTTGCAAATCATAGTAATTAATCCGGGAAAGAACTGTTTGAAAATACTTTTGTGTCTACACATGGAGCTACAAATGGACATTTCCGCATATCACTCACTATAGAATGAGATTGCCTGAGCATGTGAATCTACATACATATTTGCATCAGACTTTTGCTAAGTAAGGCCTGGGAATAGCTCACATATGATCATACTCATTTTAATGTCTAGCACAAACTATAGCCCCCTGGGAGCGATGGGAGCTCGTCTCGTCCAAAATTCACAAACAAAGGACAACGCATGATTAAAATAATAACATTAATAACCCGTCGCTCCATTAAGCAAACCTCCATGTAATTTAGAGCTTTCTAAGGATTCCCCAACATAATAGACAACAATTTAGGTACATCATGTATAAGAAAAACTAATAATAAATGTATAAAAATTATGACCCCAGATCCTCACTTATCAGAAGTTTTCAAATGCTAGAACTATAATTAATAGTCAGAATGATGAATAGCAGATGGATTTTTATAGTCATGCCTTTACACAGTGGCGTAGAAACCGGGGGATGCAGGGGGTGTTTGACACCCCCTGCTAATTTTACCGGGGGTGTGACACCCCCCGTAAATTTTCCAAAAATATTCAGGTTCACATACAGTGTAGCGGCAATAATTTCTGGAATTCAAAGTGATACGAAATCGGGGAAAACCAAAATATTTGCCGTTTTTCGCCAAAATTCTAGCTGATTCAAATTTTTTCTAATATATCTGGTTTTCTTCTAATATAGGATATATGCAGTATATCTGTGTGAGCCTTGCTTTTTGAGGAAACAATTGGTGAAAGTTACGTTTAAATACATGCAAAATACAATACTTTATGTCCCAATTGTAGCCCCTAAATTTTGATCGACTGCAACTTATGATAGATTGTAGATAATTTTATACAAATTTTATATTAGAGAGGCCTGGACCGCCAGTTAAGGCACACGTTTTTAGCCAAATAATGATTGAAATTTCAATGAAGTGTGAACTTATTTTATATTATACATTCGCATGGTTGAATTAGGAAATTATTTTCCAAACTTTCCTTGTAACTAATATTTGGTATAATATATAGGACGCAGTGTGAAGATAATCATAGTGGTTTATTGGAGCAACGTTTCGAGCAACCGCTCTTCTTCAGGCTCAGTTAACGACTAACTTAAAAATTCAAACAGCTCGAAAAAAATTATGCTATTTTTCAAAAATATAGTTAATATGAATTGAAATTGTTTTTTTTTAAAAAATCTGTCCGTGAGAGTGATGCCAAATGTATTCTGTGCCAAGGGAAATTTTTGCTTGGAAATCGTTGCTCCAATAAACCACAATGTACTTTAATGTGAAGCATTTACCATTTTATTTTTGAATTGCAACTAATATTGCAATAATCACCAGCAACCTTGATCATAGGGATATTGTCACCCGCTATATCTTGTAGTATTAAAACATGGACATTCAATGAACTCAATGATTTAAAAAAAATTATAAATTATACGCTTCCAAAATTGTTATGCATCATTGCAATTGATTGCTCCGATACTGTTGATCAAAATTTAGATGTTATAATTGGGGGATGAAATATGAAATATTAAGGACTTAAATAAAGTACTAATTGGGTGGATCAATTTGATGAGTTTGTCTCATCCAACGCCTTAAGAGCATGGAAAATATACTTGCCAAAAGTATAAATACTTATCAAAACTACTAGTACTGCCACTCGAGGTAAATATAAATATAAGATGGTAGCGATCGAGAGGCTTTCCTAGATAAAATACTCGCCTAATCATTTTATTGTATAAAACAACATGGAATCTATTTTCAACGTTTTGGGTTTCAATTACATATTCTTGCGTGAGTTTCTCCTTGCAGAGTTTTCCACAAACTATTCACACTTATATAAACTCATCCTGAAATCTTAAGTAGGTTATCTCCTTGCAGTGTTGTCCACAAACTATTTGAGCTTATATAAACTCATAATGAAACCTTACGTGGGTTTTCTCCTTCGAGAACTTTCCACAAACTATTCGCACTTATATAAACTCACCAGGAATTCATACGTGGGTTTCCTCATTCAGGAAGCGTTAATTAAACCCGGGTAAACCAACATTGTCACAGGTACTTTATACAATGCATCCATAAGTATGTACATACGTAGTCCGTGCCAAGGAGGTTTACTCAGCTTTAGTTAACACTAGTCCGACTTACGTGGTAATTCGGAGCTGGACGATGGACTACCTGGAGAGAAAACCCACGCATGAATTCCTGTTGAGTTTATATAAGTGCGAATAGTTTGTGGAAAACACTCCAAGGAGAAAATCCACCTAAGATTTTATGGTGAGTTTATGTAAGTGTGAATAGTTTGTGGAAAACACTCCAAGGAGAAAATCCACCTAAGATTTTATGGTGAGTTTATGTAAGTGTGAATAGTTTGTGGAAAACACTCCAAGGAGAAAAACCTTACGTAAAGATATTTAACTCGAATGTGCGGAAGAATCATGGGAATGAGACGGAAATTTTAAGCAATTTTCGTATTTTCTAGTTTACTAACAATAAGTCGCCATTTCTTTGGCCGCCATCTTGGCACCCCCCAGTATAAAATACGTTCCTACGCCCCTGACACTTGGTGCATGTCAAACATTCAGGGTGCCACTGCACTGGAACATCCGAATGAGTTGAAATTTTAAACTTAAGCTTTTGAGGCAAATTCATTGGGGGTACCTATCGTTAGTTTTCCCAAAATCCGATTTTCAGTTTTTTCGGAAAAATGATCATTTGAAAAGAGGGACCCCTTTGTAATCACCCCAAACCCCTACATACCAAATTTTATTCGAATCGGAGTATTAATGGCCAAGTTATGGGAGTGACACTGAAATTAAGAAGATTCTCGAAAAACGATTTAATGAACTATTCGTGTGCATACACAATCGAATAAACTTCTAATGACCATACATGCATACAAATACATATGGATATAACACTGCTATTTAATTTCCACGTGTGTCGTACATATTGATTTCACTTATATACGTACGTATATTTGGAACGAACCAATATGCTTACGACTACAAGGTAATGTAATATCTGTTTTATATGCACTTAATTTCATACAAAGAACTTAATCAAAGACGGATTGAATTATTTCGACTTGTCCCCAAAGTCTTATTTCCTTGGATTTTGTGATTTATATGTGTATTTCAAATCGTTTTTATTAAGGAAAAGGTCTTATTCAAAGAGTGTGCCTACATTGATTACTTGTTGAAATATTTAAATTAAGCATTTCCTTAATGATGACTCCCTTGTTCACTTCAAATCATTTCCCAAAGTCTCATTTCTCTGGGGTAGCCTCGAGATGCTTAGGTACTGTCAACATCCGGGTATATAAACTTCTTGAAATTTACTTAAAATAGTGTCAGGTACATATATATATATACTAACGTAGCTCCCCTGTGTAATTTAAAAGCTTATTCATAAAAGCATGGATAATTATAGGAAGTTAATATCACTACTACCTAACGGCTCCACGCGCCATTCCATGTGCACAATAATTAAAGTCAGACATTTCATTTTTTATTTCATTTTGACTTTATTAGTTTTAGTTATTTCTGCTTCAGTAAAATAAGACTGGTCTCCCAGCAGTAACATTGCTGGCTTGTTATAAAAGTAGAGCGGACTTTCTGTTCAGTTTGTTTCTGAAACTTCAACGTTATATGTGTAGACATATATTTCACAAAGATTCTGCTTGACGGGAAACCAAACTTAGAATTATTAGTAAATTCGGTAAGTTTCATAATACATACGCAGTTACATAGTTATAAGAGTTGAGCATACACTATATATACATATTTCGTACAAAAGAGAACCGTCTTATAAATACTCTTTTAAAACAACAGATCATGAATGAGAGTTGGATCTGAAATAATAATAATAATAATGATTGATAATTAATGTAGAAATCCAAGGAGAAAAACCTCACGTAAGGATATTTAACTCGAATGTGCTGAAGAATCAAAGGAATGAGGCGTAAATTTTAAGCAATTTTCGTATTTTCTAGTTTACTAACAATAAGTCGCCAAATTTTGCAGCCATTTCTTTCGCCGCCATCTTGGCACCATCCAGTCCAAAATACGTTCCTGCGCCCCAGCCTTTACAACCTTTTCTAATGTTACCAATTTTCATTTAAAATGGTAGAATTAACATGGAAGGTACTTCATATATAGGTATATATAATATTTTTAGCTAAGTCAATAATCGATAGATGGGAATTACTGCGAGTGAACTATTTTGGAGATTATAAACTTCCTCCACTTTGTATACGTTCAAAATATTGAATGTTACATGGAAAAATGTTCCATGGTTTAGAGTAAAAACGGTCACTCATTTTACAGATTAGTTACTCAAACGGTTTAACATCATAAGCATAACAAATAGGAATGGAATATAATGGGTGAATTGAGTATTTTTTCATTCGTACATTATTCCTTCTAATATAATTTACTTTAGGAGCTTGTATTTCTAGGACCAACAACGACTTTACCCTATGGCAAGTAAACTGCCAAAAATATTTTTTTTCTTGTAGG
>JAQFXU010006078.1:0-10724 GCA_034693705.1 Spatulosminthurus flaviceps | reverse complement strand
CTGAAGACGGTTGGCTAAAATGAAGCGGAAGCTGTGACGAGACCACAGATCGGAAAGCAGAGCTATATTCTCATATATCTAATAATAAAATCTAATGTAATATAGGGAACGCGTCAGCCGCGTATTTTTTAGAATGGGAATGTGTTCATAGCAAATAACAATGCAAATATCATTTATACAACGTAGATACATTCATATTCGACATGTGATTATGTATACATAAATGATGAATAATAATAATAATAATAATTATTGTTTTAGGCAATCAATTGTTTTTTGTTATTTCCTTGAGATAACCTTAACGCAAGCCCAGCCAATTTAACTTCCAGCTTATTTAAAATTGAGTCTTATGAGACAGCCATTTCGCTACATAATATGTGATCTATCCCAAAACTAGAAGGCTATTAGCTCAAGTACTAGCCCACCAATAAAGATTAAAACAAGTGTCGAAGTATCCTACAAAAAATAAAAATGCCATTGGCGGTGGTAGCTAAATGTACTCCATAGTACAATCAACAGATTTATTTATTGCAGATTTTTTCAATAAATAATAATCTTTCTGCAGATCGAGAGGTCATTGAAATGACTCACTTTCGCAACCATATGTTCAAGTCATAAACACCAGCCTGTTCATTGCACCGATTAAACGTGAAATTGTAAATGATTCCCAAAACGCCGTAATTCTGGATGAACTTTTATACTAAAAAAACGTAAAAACATTCTTGGTGTGTCAACCTCTAAAAATCAATACCAGACTTAGAGAATTTACGTAAGAATGTAATCAGGAAGTAGCGTACAAAGTATGTTAATATTTTACAAGTTGGTTCGATATTTTTAGGCGTCACTGGAACTGCAGTGGAACACTCAACCATAAGCTGCAAAATTACCCACAGCAGTGTATACTACAATTGCTCCGTAAGAATCGAGTAAATGCATAATTCTCTACTGCATAAAAAAATGTACGTTTCACTTTCAAGATTACATATGTTCAACATGGATCTGCGGATTCTGAAGACCTTAGTATAAGTCATACATACACCCAAAGGTAATAAACACACTTCCTTCTCCTTCATGTCTCAAAACTCTCAATGCTTTTGCAGTCACGACTTGTCTATACAGTCTTACAGCTTGTGTCACTACGTACGAGCTATTTTGCCAGTTGTATACATTAAAAGAATCTATACACTACTGAACTACTAAAATCTCGTTGAGCCAAAAGCTATACATCCTACGTTAATACTGACTGACTGACAAAATATACGCACATTTGTCTGGGGGCATCCTCCTTTCAAACGCAGTTGGTTGCCATAAAAACAAAAGACAAACCCACGTTTATCAATTTTAGCAGACGAATAAAGAAGCGGAGTACTGGGGAAAAACCGGTGCGAGGTAAATTTTAAAGACAGTTAAGTTCCATTACATTGCGGTGCTGTGCATGTGTGGGTCTACAGTTCCAAGAATCGTATCAGTTATCACATCACAGTAAAAACATATCCCTACAGGAAATTCCTGAGGTTTTCTTTTTTGTTGTTCTCTTGAGGGATAAAATTATAAGCCTCTGGCTATAGTGTCCGTATAGGGATAATATTACAGAATTTTCTTATCTGGCTCTCTGCTCCCTGAAAGTGTTTGTGTTGGAGCCTGCACTTCTCATTTTTCGAGGCTAAGACAATTTCCTATCAGTGTAGTTCATATTAATGGTTCTATGCAAAGATTAAAGGAACATTGCATAAGCTTCTGTTTGTGCTCGTGCAATGCTCAGTTTATGTGTATACAGAAGATATAGGCTGAATGGAGAAAAATAAGGAAAGGCTAATGAGCTAGGGATTAAATAACTACGTTAGTTGCAATGGTAGTGTATATGAGATATATGAGAATATGTACGTAGTGGCATTGTTGTTCCACGAATTCGTTTGAAGGGATAGCTTTTTGATATTTGTGAGGAGCAGGCAAGGGCAAAATACCTACATTATTACTTCATCACTTTTAGCTGTAGAAGCCTTGTAGCTTTTACAATCACAGTTTGTAATGTGCTCATAGAAGCAGGCGCAAAGCCATAAGGATAAAATAATATTATCCGGATATACGTTTCATTTTAGTTGAGGTTTATCTTCCTATCCTGCTATACCTACAAGAGTAAACAAGCACGTGTGTTCAAGCTATGAGTCAAAGGATTATTGCAGAATCAAATAAATTGTCACTGAGAAAATGACAGCGAGGCTGTTGTGGTGCTCACACAAACAGGCGTATTGACGTACCAAATCAATCGTGATTTGTCACCTTTTTTGAAAAGTAGATTAGTTCACAGTCATTGAACTATTTCTAATTTGGTAAAGCTTTTTCTCCTTTGAACACCGACACACATTTCTGTGTATATGGAAATATAGATAGAAAGTGAATGTATACCTGTTGAATCCAAGGTGCTCTTTTTACCGTCGTACCTGTGAATGGCCAATTTGTGAATTTTTCCACAATTTAAAAGTGAGATTAAATTTAAATTTTTTTAAAACTGTACCAAGTGAGAAATAAAATTGATAGTGAGAAAGATGGTGAGGGTTGAAAAATTCAAGGATCAGAGTTATGGAAGTTTACGGAGAAAGTACTTAGGGTCGAAGGACTTATTCGAGGATCCTCTATTCCCACCGAATGAATACAGCTTGAGCTTGTCAAAGCCACTTCATGGACGAGTGGTTTGGAAGAGACCGTTGGTAAGTCTTTAACTTTTTTAAAGAATTTCTTCCAAGAAGGTATTTAACATTGTTGTAGTTGAATAGCTGTCTTTACTGTAAAGTGTGGTTAGAGCTCATTTTAATTTTAAATTGTAGTTATTGTAATGAAATTGCTGCTGTCTAGCTTAAATTATAAAATTAGTATTCCGAGTCTCAAATAAGTTATAATGACTACTTGTATGCACGTTTAACGTACATGTATTAAGTTGAGCATCTACTATAGATATTTAGAGTATTTTTGGAGTTGAGATTGGATGCATAAACACCAGTAATAGAGCGTTACCACTGACTTCCTTTTAATTCTAGAATAATTCAGTAGAAAATGTTTTTTTGTATAGCTGAAAGTCCAGCTGCTGAACACATTACTGCCGTAGGGCTTTTGGTGTTAAATATTTACATTTTTGTGCCTGGGCTCTCTTGGCTGGCTCTTTTTATTGTACAGTTTTTTTCTCAAATTCTGGCTTCGTAATCACTGGACTGATAGTCCAGGACCAGGACTCGGCATAACAGAAACGCAGATGATTTATCACTCGAATGGAATGAAAGGATTTAATCCACGCATTAAGTTCCACATGGGAAATTCTGGAAAGTTACATAATATGTTACTTAATATTATTAAGTACATATTTCTGCCCACAGCGTAAGGATTGTCTGTGATTTGCCAAGCCATATTTATGAGCATTCACTGAGCTGTGACGGCGTTTGTGAAGCCTATTCATGCTTAATTTCTTTCCGTAAACGCAAACAAGCAGATTAATTTTAAGAAGTGACTCACAATCAGATGAGATCAGTTTTGAGTATAGACGTAGAACGATGCTCAAATAGAAACAAAAATCATTGAAAGTTTATTGCACAATATGCATTAAAAAGTAATTGAATGATTCGATCGCGTATGAATTGCATATGCGTTTTCTTTTCTACTTTCAGTTAGTGCTTCAAGTTTATTCATTTACTGTGATGGTTTTGACCTTAATGGGATGATTCTGTGAATAACGTTGGAAAACATTAGCTTTGCAGTTCTAGTTAATAGTTCAGACAGATGAAAGCTGAATGGAAATATGATGATTCATATCCGTCCATATAGGCTACCGTGAGGTGTAAAGAATGTGTATGCAAATGCAGTCCTTCACAATAACTTTTCGATATCATGCACCTTTTATGGTAATAAAGAATTCAATCAGAATAATAATTCATTTTTGGATTGTCAATATAGGAACTGTGCTCCTCTCCAAAATTATTTGTAGACAAAGCCAGCTCCAAGGATGTGACTCAAGGAAGCTTAGGAAACTGCTGGTTCGTGGCGGCCTGCGCGTCTTTAGCAACTGTAAAACCATTGTGGAGTCAAGTGGTGCCTGACTATAAACTACAAGAGTGGGATCCAGTGAGGCCAGAACAATATGCAGGGATATTTCATTTTCGATTTTGGAGATTCGGGACATGGATTGATGTGGTGGTGGATGATCGGCTACCGACTATTGACGGGCAACTTGTTTTCTGCCACTCAGAAACTGCCAATGAATTCTGGAGTGCTCTTCTTGAGAAGGCATATGCAAAGTATGGAGTTATGCAGTCATTTTATATCTTGACAGAAGGCGCTTAATTTTAATAGAATGAATCGTAGTGACGAAATATGCTCATTTGTGTGTATCTTATGTGTATCTAAAGGCTATGTGGATCTTACGGAGCTATGGACGGTGGAAACCTATGTGACGCTTTGGTGGACTTTACTTCTGGGCTGGCAGAGATGATCTTACTGAAGGAAGGGTATAGAGATGAGCCTAAGAAGAACGAATTACGGAAGAGTATGCTTCGGGAATATGATGAACATGCGTTGATGTGCTGCGCTATTAGTGTAAGATTATTATAACGTCATTGTCGTGCTTGATTTTTAAGTTTAAATACTTAAAGGTTTGTTATTCATTATAATGAAACAGGTAACCGACTCGGCTTTGTTTGAAACACGAACTACTTCTGGACTTGTCTTAGGCCATGCTTATGGGATAACTGCCGTCAAGGAAATAAGCGTCGGAGGCTCAAGTGGTCTGATGTCTTTATTTAGGTGGTCAATTTATTCCCTAAGCAAATATT
This sequence comes from Spatulosminthurus flaviceps, assembly GCA_034693705.1. NCBI lineage: Eukaryota > Metazoa > Arthropoda > Collembola > Symphypleona > Sminthuridae > Spatulosminthurus > Spatulosminthurus flaviceps. The sequence continues at coordinate 5,907 of JAQFXU010006078.1, read as the reverse complement.
TACTATTCTGTGAAAAGTGCATCCATCGATGATTCTTCTTTGATGAGTCTTTAGAAATAGATTTTAATATACGTGCTTCAGTGTTGACATCATTATTATTTTAGATCTGGAGAAAAAATCACATTAGTACGTCTAAGGAATCCTTGGGGCTCCAAGGAGTGGAACGGTGCATTTAGCGACAGGTAGCTTCATTTTTTGGTTTAGAAATGTTTGATTTAATCCACAAATATAAACATCGTTTTCAGCTACAAGCTTGGGGATACTACTGTTTAGAACGTTTCGCTGGAATTCTTTTTCTAAAATCTTCTTCAGCAACAACTATTTTAGTAACTTGCTTCTTTTCTTATACTAACTACTGCAATCAGCTTCTTTGCTAAAAGAGGAATTTGCATAGATATCGAATGATTGTATAAGTTTAATTCAAGCTTGTTGTAAGTTGATAAAAAACGAGTGAAATAGTTGCATTTAAAGGTTGCTTTCAAAATAACGTGGCTTGTCAAACCTTATTTGCTTGATTTATGGCTGCATTTCCATTCTTAAATCTTTCTGACTCCTGCATTCATCGTGTTTTGGTGGTGGCGCTGTTGGCCCTGTACATTTCTTTGCTTGGTGACGGTGGGGATGGCAGGGAGGAGGACGACGAACCAGTACCTTTTTCATGGGAAAAAGGAGGCCCAGGTGGGTCAGGGGAAGCTTCGTCTTTTGCTCATTCTTCCAAATTTGTTTATGCTTACACTCCCGAACAACTTCTTCACATCAATTCCAGATCTCCTGAATGGACAAAAATATCGAAGAGTGAGAAGGAGAAGCTAGGCCTGACTTTCGAGGATGATGGCGAATTTTGGTATAGCATTTGTACAATAATTATTATTAACCTATTTGGTTATCATTGGCATGGTTTATCATGTATTCAAATAAATTTTTGTTCCTGTGGGATATATATAGGATGCCATATGATGACTTCATTTCTGAGTTTTCTGACTTGTCTATTTGTCGGTTGATTAATACGTCCGTTTTTAACTTCCGGAAAACCTGGCATGAGAATTATTTTGAGGGCCAGTGGACTACCCCACATAGCGCAGGTGGATGTCCAAATAATGATACTTTTCTGAAGAATCCTCAGGTATAAAAAAGCTACAACGCATAAAAATTATTTAAAAGTAGATTTGATAATTACATTAAGAATTTTGAGCTCAGATATGTTGGAAAATATACATGCAATTTTTTTATAATCATTAGTTTTGCTTTGACGTGCCAAGTAACGAAATGGAGATCGTTGTTCAACTTCTACAGACTGACTTAAGAGGCAAATATGAAACTGTGAGCAGGAACCACAAAACTGAGTATAAAAGCATCGGCTTCCATGTTATGTCAGTGGAACAGAACCGAAAGTACCGACTTCATAAAATTAAGAAGAAGGCTTTGACTTCAGATTACGTCCGAAGTCGTAGTGTATTTTACAGAGGAACTTTGACCAAAGGGCGGTACGTTCTGGTGCCCACAACATTTGATCCTAGCGTCGAAACTGAATTCTTCCTTCGAGTCTATACAGAAAATAAGATATTCATGAGAGAGTTAACCAAAGATTTTCCACAGCCTAACTGGTGCTGTTCCCTATGTTGCTCTTCTCCATCTTGCGTGAGCGTTGTGACTGTAGATGGAGCTACTGGACTTTCAAAACGTAAATACAGTTTTTGAACCCCGAATTTCAAATTTTCTAATTTAACTGAAGGGAATAGTAATTAGTGAGATTTTCCTAATATTAACTATTTTTGTTATACCTTACACAGTTGCCAATACCTACTGCATCATTAAGACCGAGAAAGAAAGTCTGAAATCTCAAGTAATTTCTAACACCACAGAGCCTGAGTGGAACTTGAGGGGAGTTTTCTTTCGATACGATGTTTGCAAACCTTTTACTGTCGAGGTTGGTAATTATTAGAAAAACCTTGCAAAGCGTTCTGAAATGAACTTTTTATTATTTGTCGTAAAAATACTTACATTAACATGTCTATGACTCAATTTTGAAATAGGTGTGGGAAGATCGTGTATTCCGCGACAAATTCCTGGGGTGTGCAGTTATATCGGGCAGCGCTGACAATCAAACTCTAAGTATCAAAAGTCCTTTAGTGGGTAGGGGTCACAAGGAACAGGAAAGACACCCAGGGGAATTACGACTTACAGTCACAACCTACGACGATGTGGAGGCTGCATAGTTTTACAGCGACTATTTTTAAGATTAAGACCAAATGCGCTTACTTACTGTAGATTTAGATTTTGACAATAACTGTCACAATTTGGTAAATGGAAATCCTCGCTGTATTACTCGACAAATTTTGTACATATGGCTGCTGTGATATTTTTACTTTTTGCATCGAGTTACATAAGGCCCAGTGTTTGTTCATTTTAGAAATTAAAAACTTTGATCGAGAAAAAAATCGATCGAGAAAAGTTACAAGAACCAATTGGTATAAGATGCGAAGCGTTATGATATCATTTTTAAAAAGTAGCATTTCAATGGGTAGCTAAATTTTATTAAGTATAAAGTATAAAGAATATAAGATTTTTCTTCCACCATAATTTGTAGTGTGTGGTTACCAGATGTGTTATGTGTCCAATTAATTTTTAATTAACACTTCATTTTTAATCTGCACTATTTTAATTTTCACTGAAATATTTCGGAATGCTTGCAAAAAGTTTAGTATGGGGTTTCCCTTCACCCTCGTTCATGTAATTATAAAACGTAAGTAAATAACTTATTATGCTTTTAAAGAGTGCGCTCATAACGGAAAAAAATGTTTGCTGTATTTTATTGCTTAGAGGCAACCAAGAAATAAATAAGGGAAAATAATCCAAAACTGCTAATAAGAGCCAGCGGATGTATTTTTTCCCAAGATTGAACGACTTGAGGTCGCTGCAAAAAACACTATGTTAATCAGTACGAGCATTGCATTTAAATACCATTGTGGTACTATTATAGAAACATTAATGCAGCTATCTAATGAAGGAATTTAGTGAACATACAACTTTCAAATATTTTCAGAAAAATCTGACTATTACACGCAGCTTCGTTCAAGCTATACTGAGTGATGCAACAAGTATAATCACAGTAGACCTATAAAAGTCAGCTTTAACTTTCATTAATGTTGTCTTGGTCAAGAGCAACGCGAAAGAAGTAGAATACTTACAAGGCTGAAGTTCCCTGAGATTTCCCACGATTGCACTGCTCACGCCGTACACATTTTTTCAGGCGTGTTTTCAAGAATAAAAACCTGTTTCACATGGATTTGTTTTTATCTCACTTTACATAAGTATACCCAATGCTGAATAGGAAAGAATATTTGGCCTTGCCATATACAACGTGTTTTCAGTAAGAATTAGTTAACTATTATTGATATAAACCTGAGCGATTAGTAACTTCATAGTTTCGTCCCATTGCATTGGCATCATTTTCTTCAAAATAGTTGCAGCCGAATATGTAACTTATTTCAGTCGTTCTTCATGGAAGTTGCAAATTGTTTATTTTGAAAAATTAGTACAATTATATTATTACCCATTGTGACCGCGTAGCATATGTACCATATACGATTTAAGGTACACTCGAAATATTTACTTTTTAAGAGCAGGCAGTTCGCGTAAATACATACATACATAATACATCCAGAACATTTGCTACACCTTCAATGACATATGCCATGGCATCCAATCTTAAATGTGGAATTTGCATGGTTTACTCTTCTTTTAAAGGTGAGTCATTCCCACTGCGGAATATTGTTAAGCTATTTTATAACTTGGATGAAATATTACCAACTCTTGCCATAATTTTCAATTATGCTCTTATATTTTTCATAGAGGGAGATTATTTTCTAACTACCCCGTGTGGTCACATTTTTCATTATGAGTGTTTTCGAGAAAGGCTCTACCGTGTTCCTCACAATGGAGTGTATAAAAACTGTTAAAATTTTACTTAAGAAATATTGTTTATAATGTACTAATACATGAAAATGCAATTATTATTTTCTATATTTTTATCAAATACCAACAGATGTACTTGTCCTGCTTGTAAGAAGAAAATTCACTTGAATAGATCTGTAAAACTTCAAGGTATTTCACCAGCGGATACGTCTGTTTCCAGGTAAAAGAAGAGGAAAGAGAATTAAATTGGAAATTATATGGAATATCTTAGCCTCCGAATCAGAAGACTACTTATACATAAAATTTTGTTTGTTTCCAGCAAGTTAGCTAGCCTTAAGTTTATAATAATTGGAGACAGTGGAGTTGGGAAAACCGGGTTGCTACTGCAGTATGCGGTATAAGTTCAATCAATAAAACAAATCTATATTTCTCTGCGATTCACGATCTCTAAGATGTTTTTTCCAATCATGTCTGAACGAAAAGGATTGTCCTAAAATGTTAAACTTTTTTGTTTACGGATTCCTTTTTCTATATAGAGGGGTATATTTCCTCGCAATCATAGTGTGACCGTCGGGTGTGATCTGGTATTTAATTTGCTTTAAAATGGTTTACATTTACTAGCATATAAGTTTTCATATAAATACTGTTATAATTTTTTTGTTTTAGTACTTCAAGAACGTCGAAATCGCTGGGAAAGTCATATTATTAAGCATTGTAAGTCAAGTTAATGATAATAATATTCCATCATAAATCATAACTAAGACATGAGGCCTATGAGTAATTATGTATTATAATTTTTTTTTATTGTAGTGGGATTGCGGAGGTCAAGAACGCTTCGATGCAATTACCCCTAATTATATGAGAAACACCCATGGTGTCATCCTGGTCTACGACATTACTAGAGGTGAAACATTTGAACATCTTCATAAATGGGTCAATATGGCACGAGAAAGTGCACCCGCAGATGTACATATGATTCTGGTGGGAAATAAGCTTGATTTGCGGGATATTCGGGAAGTGCCAACGGAAAAGGGAAAAGTAAATAACAACTTTTTAATGATAAAAGATGCTTTTGTATGCGTGGATTAATCCGAGGGATTTAATACAAAATTCCTTTTTAAAATCCTTTGCAGGCATTAGCAGATGAACTACGCATTAACTTTCTGGAGACTTCCGCCAAAGAAGCATATAATGTAGACTGCGCTTTCCGGGCACTTGCCGCTTCAACGTTGGATAGCCTCCAGCAAGCGGGTAAAATAGATGCTCTGAAACTCATTGAGTCCGAGAGACGTGCCAATCAGGGTGGAACATGTGTATGCTAGACTCTGTGCATAGAAGTTTTCAACTATTACTGTTATCAGCCTCACTTATAATTTAAATGAACGAATTGTCAAAATATTATTAAAGATTTGTTTATTACATTTTGTTGCAATATTTTTGATTAAAGCATTTACAAAATTCTAATCTGAGGATCATGAATCATGACTCCGACAGGGTTCTGTGAACTGACAGTGCCCAGTGAGAACCTTCAAAAGTCCAAAAAGATACCCACCTTATAGATTACTATGTATATCTTAAACATCGTTCGAAAACTTGGCGCATCGGTTTTCGCAAGTCTGAGTAAGCTTTGGTTTTCTGGCAACTAAACAATAAATGATTTAATGTACTGTACAAATATACAATAAAAAATATCATTTCATCCAAATTTTTCTTGACTGCAACGTTTTCATTCCTAAACAAATAACAATATTATGTAGGAATTCTGAAAGCCTATACTTAGTGCGGTTAACATAGTCACAGTATGTCATTTGATGCAGTGTGCTTACACCGATGTTAAAATTACAAGAGGGAGAACGAACCAATAATGCCAAAATTTTGTTGATAGGTGGCAAACGGATCAGCTCGAAAAGGGAGCATTCCAGTTTCTTTTTCTCTTATTTTTCAGAAAAATGTATTTACATGTACATATTTACATGATGTAATAATTCATAA